>SIXB01001454.1:13110-40879 GCA_007018985.1 Anopheles bwambae
AACCCCCCCCCCCCCCCCCCAATGCACATCCCTCTGCGCCCGAAACTGAATCGACAACTTTAAAGCGTCAAACGAGAGTTGTTGAAAAAGTCATCTCGTTAAAAGTTACTGTCGATGTAATTTCCTCCCAATTCCGTTCGGTCGCAGCTCCTGCTTCCCACCGCCAGACTGACCCACCGAGCCGGGAGGTGGAACCCGCCGGTAATGATGGTCGTTATGATTACATTTTGGCGTCGCGAACGAGCGCCATCTGACCCCGCGGCCACAGTTGGCACCTTGTTTGTCTTCTTGGGGAGTTTTTTTTTCTTCGTTTTTTTTTCCACACTCATTGGCAGACGTCACCACTACCGAAACCGCTCGGGATCATTATCGTCATCTTAAGGATGGGGGGGCCGTGCAGTATGCGTTCTGCGTTGGTGGATTTTTAGGCACTCGACGGGCGCCACCGACGTTGACAAACAAATGATTCCAACTTTGGCTGGGTGGAATAAAAGAAAAGTTTGTCCGGCCACTCATCGATCCGGACGGGTACCGGAGGGTGAGTTTGCAACGAGTTTTTACCATGGCATAATGTGCCATCATACCACAATCTCCATCTGCTGCGAGAGTTTCTCTTCAAATGAGACCGTGTCCCTTCGTTCACTAGAACGAGCGTGTTTGTGTGGTGTGAAAAATGACACCAGGCTGACAACAGACATTTCATTCAATTCGTTTTGTATTGCGATGCGGGTTTCCGGAATTGTCACAACATTAAAATTACAAGAAAAAAAAATGCACACCAGCAACATTACGGGTGAAAAATTTGGGATATAGCGATAGCTAACATCTTATAAATGATACTAGTGATAATATCAAGGTAGCATCATTCATATCAAGTGATAAGAAACTACGAACATAATGTTGAGAACGCTCCCTGAGACACAAACAGCATCTTCGAACGCTTTTCTTTGCATCTGTTTTCTACTCCACCCACCCAATGATACTTCTTGGCACATCCATCCAAAAGGTAAGGAGTTGCTGCATAATGGAAAGGACCGGCCGCATCCTCGCGGGAATAGCACTTTGATTAGCTGTAAAAGCGACGGCACATTAAAAGTAAAACTAATTTCCCAAACCAGCAACGTTCTCGAAAGGCGTAACGTTGTGCGTGTCGTGGGCGTTACTGCCGATCCCAAGAGTGTTGTGCAAAATGGTAAAGAGGTTTTACATTTTTCATGAAGCAAAACCACACACGTGCAGCAAAGTAGCAAAGGCTCGCAATGTGATGCGCAACTTGGCGATGGATTTCGAACAGGTCGAGGCAGATTGGCCAGCATCGATCTTCACAGCCGGAAGACTGTAGGGATGAACCGCACATCGCACACTGTTTAACGGGTGGCTTGATGGGTGGTTCGGGAAGTTTTGAGGTTTGCGCAGGTTCAGTGAAAGGCGAGACAACGTACCAACCATTCCATAGGCCGGAAGCGACCGGAAATTGAAGCGTTGAAACTTAATTATGGAGAATTTGCGTTCGATTGGTAGTGTGATTTGATCCGATATGGAGAAGCAGAGTGTGGAGGCACCTAAATATTAACAATGACCGTGCTTTATCAATACAATTTGAAACGCTTGATTAACAACGAATACATGCACATTTTATGAGCCACAAAGTAGGTTAATGATCTATGCCTTGTGGCAGTTTATTTCCTTTGATTTGTCCACATAACAGGTTTTTGTTGTTTATTTTTTCTTAACAAAAAGTAAATGTTTATCCGAGATGCTGGTCCATCCAAATCATGTGAAAATATCAACGATCAAACTAATAGCACCAACACGATCGTGCAAACAGTATAATAATGAGAAGTTTGTAAGGAAGATTGCATACTTTTAGGCGATTATGATAGCAAGCGCTAAGACAAAACAACTCTCCAGCGAAGTTGCTTTTAGTACCACGCACATTAACAAATTACCAGTGACAGCATGCATTACTGTGCGTGAAATTACTGTTGAGTTTTCTGTAAGCTCACTTCCGTGTCGGATTAACCGTGCGGAGTGAACCAAAAAGCCGCCGAGCCTTTCACGCACTCCCTCTCTTGCCGTACCACAAATGTAGCCCAAGGAGCGCAACCTTCGGAGCTAATATTGTTGTTTGAACATTAATTGAATTATGAGTAGCAGCGGGTAAGATTAAACAGTTGCGGCTGCATGCATGGTACAGTTTATGTTTCGGATGAAAGTTGCACCGAAAACTTGCCACCAGCAAAACTGGGTACGGTGTAGCAGCACCATCGGAGCGTAGAAGGTGGTACCACCGGTATATCAGGCGATGCCTTTACATGGTAATTAACTTCACCTGTGCGGATGTTTGGTAACAGCATATCGTCACATGCCCTGGCATCGCCGACACCGTTGTCGTCTTTCAACCAAAGTGGATGAAATTAAATTACGTTTTCCTCCTACACACACATACACACACACACGGTGGGTTAGGGAGATAAATGGTACGATCCTTCAACTACTCTTCCACCCGCACGCGGCGATACCGGCGTTAGAAAATGTAAAAGCTCGCTTACAGCGCACTCCTTCGCAGGTTTACCCTTTTGCAATGTACTTATCAAATTACGATACCATCAACAGACATTGCTTAATTATTTAAACCACCACATAAACATCAACTTTGGCTTGTTTCACACCCGCACCTTGATGGGGCTTGATTCGCGCCGCTGCTGAGGCTGCTGGCGTAAAACTGTCGACAATGACGGACCGCCCTTCGTCACGGCAAGCTCGTGCTGGCGATGTCGCGCAAATGGTAGCACACTTTCATCGCCTGGTATGAAAAACTTTCTTCCCTCACTGCCTTTGCCCTGGATGGATTCAACTGACTTTTTCCACCCTCTGTCCCAGGCTGCTTTGGCCCCGTTCTGTGTCATTCACTTGAAATGATTCCTGGTTTTGGTGCGCTGACAAACACGGTACGGGAAGGCATAAAGCAACGCAAAGCACAGCTACAGCTAAGACCCCGGAAAATTAGTTAACCAACAGTGTCGGCACTGGCGAACGAGATACCACCGTTCGGATGACAAAATGACGAAGATTAAAAGCGAAAGGCTTTGTCGGCTGTGGCAGCAGTGTGATATTTTAAGACCGTCCGATAACTTGCATAAGAAATGAAGGGGACGGCCCCTTGTACTTCTGCGGATGGACGGGGCACGAAAACCGGGGCGACACAAACTCACCGGAGGAACTTTTGCAAATGTCGTACGAACAGGTAAACATCCGCAACGGCAACGACGCTCAGCCCGGAAACCATTCCGCAACATACACCAAGGCTGGCAAAAGTTCTGCTCAACTGCCAAGCCCCCTGCCAAACCTTCGTTCGAGCGTGCCGGGATGGTCGCGCCATCCACAAGGCGCACCGGTAAACCGACCAAGGTGGAGCACAGATCATTTCTGTGCCAGCATTTCATTAAGACGCTCCGTTCCGGCCAACCATTGCTGTCTTACGGTGAGGGAATCTTTGCCGAAGCAGCAGCATCACCAGCTGCTGATGATGATGATGATGAGGTCCGTTTTGGGGGGCGCAGTTTATTCGGCCGAGATGCTGGTGCTATCGTCACCCGGCTATCATCCGGGCTCAAGCTTTGACGGAGCGCTTAATGACACGAACATCCCACCAGGTTCAGAACCTTTGCACCGTGCGCAGACAGCAAAGATTACCTGTCGGGCTGCTCGAGAATCCCATGGACGAAGCGGGTAAGAAATCTGATCCCTCGGTGTCGTTAGAAGCTGAGCGTTGGAATGGTAGTTCCCCTTCAGGGGAGCATTTTTGGGGCCCAACATTCCACCCATCCTTCGCCTTGATGGAATGCCGGTATGAAGAGCGTCGTTTCGTCACCAAGTGTGGGAAGTTGTTTTTTTGTGCGTCCCTTGGCAATAGAACATTGTGCTGTTTCCGATGGAAGGAGGACGAGCTTTGCAGGATATCATCACTTGGATATGATATGTCTGCCATTACAGTGCGGGTTTGGAGTGATTCAACAGAGATTGTGGAACGAGGTTTGAGTTACTATATGCCTCCATAGGTGAAATATGAATAAAATATCGGCATTGAATACTGCGAAAGCAAGCAATAAATGTAATTTCTCGCCAGTGAGGTAATTGCCAAGCAAAATGCAAAAAAATAACAGACACTGGTCATCTAGGTCTTCCTATTCAAGCAGAAAGAGGCAAATATTGCATTACGGCGCATTACAGCTCGCTCACCTGACCTTTGCGCAATCATTCTCCCATTGGTGCATTATTACCACGGAACCATTGAAACGAACCACGACTGCCCTCGCTGCGAATGCACCATTGGCAGCGGCAAAACACTTAGAGTGCCGGCAAGAAATCGCTCTGCCCGCTCGCTTTTATATCGTCCACCGTTGCCGGTGCAAACGAAATGCAATTATTCCGATGCGCCTGTCCGGTGTAGCCGAGCGCTAAAGTTCTTCAGTTTCGCGCCCTTGCCCAGCATCGCGTTCTTGCCCAGCATCGCGCCGGATGAGCTAAAAGCATTATTAATACGTTTCCATTTACGGCTAAATAAAGTGCAATGAAGATAATTTTCTTGTTAATTTTTTTCCACCATCCGGAGCCCGGCGGCCCTGGTTCTTCAAAATGGGCTCACTGTGTGGGCAAAGTTTTTGCCCGTCTTTCTTATTTGTCTTTCCTTGTTTGAAGTGTGCCTGTGTGTGCTGTTAGTGTGTTCCCGGTGTGTTGGCGATGTGATGATGGGTTGCAGCAATTGCCTTGCTGGGAACGGGTGAGCTGCGCGAATAACCGTAGACCATCCAGCAGCCAGCCAATCAGGAAACTAGGAACTCCATTGAAGCGCGAAAGGAAAGATAAACGGAAGCGAACGCTGAGCATTGCCCCATTTTTTGCTGTTGTTGTGTGTGTGCTATCATGGCCCTGGCTTAAGCATTGTCCGGGAAGAGGTGCACGCGGGGATAGGGGGTCGATTCTTTCCCTTCATTGCGTTTTCGCTTTTGTTATTGGTAATGGAGAAATATATTTACAAGTGTTTTTGTTTCGGCTTCTGACTTTACCTCGGTGCTCGGAAACTTTAAAGAAGCAGCCGCCATCTGCCTCCCCCCGCAAGCTTCCTGCTGCAGCAAAATGAGCGAAAGTTTTGAGTCATTTCAATAAAGTAAAGCGCACCGAAAGCAACTCACTTACCATGCAAGCGTTTCCGCCTTTCGAGCAGCGCGCTGCATGAAGGCGATTGTTACGCCATGGTTTCGGGTTTGAACAGTTTCGAGCGCAAACCCTTTCGCCGTAGCCTTACTTTCTTACGGCTTTCACTGCTTCCGTTTTCGTTGTATTTGGTGAGTGTGTGTGTGAGCGTGTTTTTTGTATGTACTTGCGTTAGTAATACCGTCCTATCAGTTTTGAGCAAAACCAGCAAAAGAAGGAGAAACTTTTGCAGCCTGCCCCCCCCCCCCCCCCCCCCCCTTCACACAACTGGCAGGTGAAGTCTATTTGGTTAAGGAAATAACAAATTGTAAGCCGATGGGAAGCAACTTTTTGGAGTTTCAATTGTGATAGGATATTGCAGAGGGGGAAGGGAGAGATGAGTGGTTACCGTGGGACGTATCAAGGACGAATCGAGGAGGGATTCCAGTGCTGCAGCAGTAGTTTTCATATTTTGCTTCCCCATTTCGGCCGGTTGGCAAACACAGCGGTACAAATTACGGTACAAAACTGCGGCTTGCTAAGGGGTTTTGCCCGACCTCCAGCGGAGCGGAGTAGGTTGGCGCAATAATGCCAACCTACCGTGCCGTGCTCGGTTGAAGTTTCCTTTTAACTGTATGCGCTCGCTTAAAGGAAAGTTTCTTAAGTCTTATTTTACCTTCGCCTGCGTGGCAAACAAATTTCTGGCTAGCCTGTCGCTCGTTTGTGAAGCCGGTTCGGGGTGAAGTTTGCACTAAAATGTCCTCCCCCCCTCCCCATCCCCAACCCTTCTCACCGTGGTCGGATTGCTTGTTTCGGTAAAGTTTCAACCCACTTCAAAACAACCCACCGGAGGTGTTCTTTTGTTGCTGTTGTTGTTGTTATGCTTTCGCAACAGACAGCGACAGACATCGGGATCCGGATTGCTTTCCGTTGAGATGGATTCATTGTCCTTCGGGTTCGGTGCAGGCTTTAAAAAGGTTAAGGTTTAATTGTAAAGTTTCATTACGGTGGGGATGGGCAGACAGGAGTGACAATTGGGTTTTTTTGGGATCTATAAAAAATGGCGCCGTGAATTGATTGCTTAACACGTTATAGTTACAGCTTACAGTTACGACAATGCTTGAAGCGTAGTGTTTGGTTTTTCCTTGGAAAATGTTTATGAAGTACTTTTCAAGATTTAAACAAAAAGTTTTATTTTTGTATTTGCAAAGGAATGTAGCATTAAATTCATTCTTTTATGCCGTTGCAGACTAAAACACGAATTTGCTCTGCGGATTGTATACGCTAAAAAGTATATGCTTTCCGTTGTGCATACTTTTAGGCGTAGCAACAAATTGAATGAACTTGAATATAATATCAAATTCATCATTCCACGAAATGGCACGCAAATGTTATAGTTATTCTGGCTTAATTTTATGGATTTTCGAGCTCCCAAAACCACACAACCAGGCCTTTGTTTACTTTAGCTAAAACCGACCTCCATCTGTGGAAGAGGTTACACTAGTAGTTCACAAAAATAAACCTTTTCATTCGGAAATTCGTCTGCAAATTTAAATCAAACCCTTCAACTGCCAGCCATTGGCAGACGGCTGGACCATTCCGAACAACTGTTTCCATCATGCAACGTACGATGAGCTTTTATCTCCGACTGAAGTTTTCAAGCCAGCCAGCCACACTACCTTTACGCTTATCGTTCCGAGTACCTGCTCAACGATGGGGAAGATACGTTTAATAATTCTCCCAAATAGATACCAACACCCCTTTTTCCAGTTGTAGCAGGGAGTGCAGGAACACTCTCCACCACAGCAATGCGGGTGGTAGCATTTTTCCAACCATTTGAGTTTGAGCACTGGCTTTTGCTCCGTTTTACTTTCCATCCCGACCTATTTGAACTGCTGACCTCTCCGATTCTCCAATGGTTTGGTGCTACAAACCAACAAGAGGTTGTTCATTCCAGCTCAATCTACACAAAAAGAGAAAGCCAGACCCGCCAGTCTGTTCGTACGCGTATGCTTGATGATGATGCCCACTGCAAACTACCGAGCATTTCAAAACTGAACTGATCCAGCCGTTCCTGCGACTGACGTTTGGAGCTTACACGTGTTCATCTTCCTCCTACGCGGGGCGTTTCAAGGGACCTGAAGTTGAGCTTCCAGTGCCAAGAAACGCACACAAACACATGGCCAAACGGTGTAGTTGAATGTATTTCATGGGGTTTCTTTTGATTGCGAGGATAGTCGCCCCATCACCACTCCCGATTTGTGTGGGCAACGCGCGTTTGGAAGCGACGCGTTTCCTGCCGGTGGTCGCACTGTCAGTGATTGATTGATCCTTTTATGCGCTGTTGGGAGTGATTCGAGCTATATCGCCCAGCTTTGATTGACCCGAATGTCTGCGTTTGTCGTACGGCGTTTTCAGTACGGGTTTCGGTTGCACGAGTGCATACTAGTGCAAAGGGGTGGCGTGTGAGTAAAGGAAATCTCATGAAAGCGTTGAAATTGCATTTTGCGATTGTCCCTTCCGGGATGCTCATTTCTGTCGGGCAGTTTCAAATCAAAAACATTAATTTGATTTATTTGTTATTTATCTACTGGCATGCGTTACGCTCTGTAGAGATATTTGAGTGGGTGAGTGCTTGTACAAAATACAAAAATAGTACCAACCACAAGCCACATTTTACAAGATGCGAAGAAAAGTTGGACCAAGCATTAATGAAATTAAATTCAGTTCGCTACACTCGCATTCCTGCTAACAGACGATCAGCGGTTTAGAGCGTTGTCATCGGACAACTTGCCCTGAGCTAATGCTTTCAACAAACCATTACCTCGTCCCATCCCGCTCCTTTCATGAAGGGAAGTTTGTTTCGAGGTTGAACGGTTTGTCCAATCACCTTCCCACAGTCCCCGGTTACCGCCGACAAGACAACCCATTTTTCCGGTGCATTCTTGCACACTTTGAAGCGAATGAAGCAACGCACCTGCTGAATGCTGGACCGTTCCCACTACCTGCCCTCCTCGTCCCATTCCCGTTCCCATCAGCCATGAGTTTTGAATTATCTGCACCTTTTCCTCTTCATTGGTAGCAAATTGTAACACCAATGTCCCGGGAAAAGTTTGTCATCGGGAGCTTCTTGGTATTTCACACCTTGGGCCAAGAAAGGTGTGTAACTCCTCGGGGCTATTTGGTCTGCAAAAAAGGGTAGTGTGTGTGTATGTGTGTCTCGGTTCGTGAATCCAAGGGAACAGTACCGGGTTTGCTGGAGAAAATTTTACGGAAAAACCACAACCGCAACCCGATAGCAAACGGCACTGCGCCGCTTACTTTGACCGAACCAGGGAAGCGGAAGAGCTTTACTGCACCGAGCACATACAAACAAACCGGCGGTTTGTGTTGCCCTTCCGGTACATTAAACTCAGAAGGTGCTTTAGTGTATGTGTGTGTGTGTGTGTGATTAAAATGGAGTGTGCTTTCTGCTTTCTTTCTCCCTCCCTTTTCCCAGTAGCACGGCGCGAGCAGGTTGCAACCGCAGACGATTGAAATGGATGGAGCGCCTGGTAGGTGGTTGCTGTTTTACTCCACCTCCCTTCACAACCACCCGCGTGCGGTACAGCTCTGCCCCTGAAACCGATTCGATGACAAACCGAGCGTACAAACCGACGACAAAAATGATCGCACAGGAACGCAAAAGCGAAAGGGGTTTATACACACACATTAAATTCTTGCATACGCACACACACACACACACACACACACACACACACACACACACACACACACACACACACACACACATAGGTAAGTACCGGCAAGGGCAACCACATCCCAGCACAGGAAATGGCTGGAATGGGTGGAAACTTTTTCAATTAAAACTCGAATCGAAAATCCTGCGCGCAGCAAAGGGCGCGTGTGAAACGACGCGAACCATCCCGACACGTCGTCTTTGCGTGACAAATCTTGTGGCTAAGTGATGAGGTCGAAAAACACGGGCTTCCCACCGCTCTTGCTGCACCCAGTGCAGGTGTGCCAGTGGGGTGAACAAAATGCGGGGCAAAATTAATACGAAAAATGAAGTCGTCAAAAGCGAACTCCGGGAAGGGCGATAAAGACTTATGTTATGCTTCAATCTGTGCGCATTGAATGTGGCGCGGTTTGCCAGCGAACGCGGTTTTGCCGCTAGGCAGCCGTGTCTTAGTAGTTGGGTGAGCTGCTCCTACTGGATGCCTTCGCTGTACCACGGAATGAAGCGGGAGGGACTGCAGAAGCTAGATTAAAATATGCCTCTCTGATTGCCTAATGAGACATTCATACAGTTGCGCGCAGATGGTGCGCCACATCGTCGCTGTCGTCGTCGTCGTACTCGGTGTTTGGGGAATTGCATCGTGCCGGCTTCCTAGACAGCTGGCTGCGGATAAGTGAAGTGGCCTCACATAACTTATGAATACATGACTAATGAGCGTGCCGGCTGGTGCACCCGTGCCTGGGTGCGATCATTCTCCTGGTTCGGGATGGAAGAAGCTCTGTTCATTGGCAATGAATGGGTGTACGGAACAGAAGACGGAGAAACTCTGTTAAACGATAGATCAGTACGGCTTGTGGGGGTGCGAAATGGATGTTATAAAAACAACTCTAATAATGGACACTTGGAAACTTTTGCTTGAAAGGGATTACGGTATGTTTGAAAATATGAGCGATGTTCCGCATTGATCATGTTGAAACAACAATTTGGCAACTTAATCCCAAAGACAAATATCAGCAATGGTTTGAAGCAATGTTCCAAGCGTTTCCCCCTTTTGAACGCCGCTAGAGTCACCATATTCAGAGAATTTGATTGTGAAGAAATCCGAGTAAGCTGATTGGGTAAAAACTCAACCACCACTAGCTATGGTTATCGAAAGTTACAGATTCATTCCAACAAGTCTCCGATGCCCTCAAACTCAGTACAACTGAAGCTATTAGCGAGAAACAGTCCGATTTATGTGCTACAGTCATATTCATTTATGCCAATCAGAAATACGCTTTTCCAACAAGAAATACCTACAAGGGGTTTTTGATAAGAGTTTTGATTTCTATTTGTTAAATTGCAAGAAATGCTTTGATCCAACCTTAACACATCACCTGGATAAATATAGTGAAAAAAAAGAGTTTTGTGCGTTCGTTTTCAACAGCCGTTACCGGCGATACTTCGGCATATTTTTTTGAGGTTTTCATAGCAGGATTGAAGCGTATCACTTTCAGCGAAATCAAATTGCAGAGAAAAATAGCATACGTTTATGTTTCTTTTCAACAATTTACTCCGAAATCAGTAGAGACCTGACGGAACACAATGCGTTCTGAATAGTGTACTTGGAATTCAAATGGGCTGCTAAATCAATATGAAACGGGATATTTTAGGACATAATCGAATAAAAACGGCGCTGAGTAGAAAAAAGATGTCCTGGAATTGAGTTTGAATGAATTTTCATGGTTGTACCATGATATTACATTACATGATTCAGAATGATAGTGGCCACAACATCTATATTAACAATTGAAATGCAAGTATTGTGGTAATACATTTTTACATTTTGTTTCATTTGCTACATTTTGTTTTTGTGTGGCAACTATTACCACAAAACCCATCCACGATAAACTCGACCATAGTCTAGTGTCCCATTTCCTTCCCTGTTTCACCTAGCACTGATCTAGCTATGCACTACGAAGCCCGGTCCCGGAGAGCAATTGCTAATTAAACTGCTAACAAGCAATCCACTGCTTGTTACAGCAAAGCGCCTGCGACTAACTTTGTTCATTCCGGATTTTGATTGTTTTCCGGGAAATGAATCCCGGGGACGCTTTCCGAAAGCAGAAACGATTCACTTTTGCTGCGCTCCGTTCAAAATCATAATCGCGTTCCCGTCTTACATCACGACGTGTCATCAACGGCACTAACTTCCAGCTAATTAACTCCCCCATTTGCTTCACTACCCCACCCCGCCCGGGCGTACTGCGTAACGTTCTGGTTCGCAGCGGCCAATCATTGGCTGTGGGTAATCTTTTCCAATCGCTCCGTACGTAGGAGCGAGGGGCCGCGGTCCGCTTTGCGTTGGCACATTAACACAATCCGCGTGGAGGCGCGAGTGTGATCACAATCTAATTCCCGTCTAATGAAGTTTAGCTCCTCCCCAGCCCGGCGGGCAAAACTTTGCACACAAACAAGCACGCTAACAGTCGTGTGCATCGACGGCTTGTCAGCCAGTTCGGCCTGAGAGTCTTTGCCGGGTCTTTTCCGAGCGATCGCGTACTGTAGCTTAAAGTTTGGCTTCTTCAAAAGCCTGCCGCTACGGCGGCGGGGTTTAAGATCTTAAGCTGGGCCCGAACCCGTGCGGTCGGAAAGCCGGCGACACGTTCTCGAGGACACGCCACAATCGCTCGGTCCGGCCACTGAAAGTTACGACCGGCCGTTCGATTGCGTCGGAAAGATTGCGTCCGACCGCTTTCGTAGTGGGCAACGCCGAGCTCACGCCGATGGAAAATCTAATTTCTCCCAAACCCAAAACCATATCAACGACTGCTTGAGCCTGTCTATGAGTGTGTGTGTGTATGAGTGTGTGTGAGAGGGCATGCTTTTTCATTTCAGGGGCTTTCTCTGGGTTTGGTTGGCTTTTATTTTTGATTACGACCGAACCGATCTCGGCGCTGCTTTTGGATTCCGCCGCTATACTACCCGGGGATCGCCCGCTCCATAATCCAACCCCGGGATTAAGCCATTCAGCCGGTCAGCCAATCGTCTCTGACCACGAACGAGCACATTAAGGCGAGAGCAGAAGAAATTAAAATAAAAACACCCAACCAAGGATTCGACCGCCGCACCATCTCACTCGCTTTTCTTCTCCAACACACACACGCGTGCTTTCGTCCCCAACAGTGGATGTGCGTTCAGCGATCCGTAAGCAGGCCGCAATAAACAATGGCCAGCCAGAGGATAATGCCCTCGGAACAAAAAAGCACCCACAAAAAAAACCCACCGCATCAGATCAACGCCGCATTCGTCCGTCCGGACAGTCGCACCGGCCAGGTCCCGATTCGGTGGGATGACTTGCAAAAGGCCTAGGCCAGGAAATGAAATCAACACCGGGCAGGACAGAGGCCGGGCAACGGTATCACCAAGACAAAGATGTATCGAGCTGGCGGCAACTGGGGGGTGGCAGTGGCGACGATGGCAATGTTGCCGAAGAAAATCCGATTAATTCCCGGGGCCAAAGCCAACACAGAGAGCTAACAGATCGACAACAACAGCAGAGGAGGGAAAACACATACACACAGGGAAACACAAACCTCATCGAATCCCTGTCCACTCCGAGCGCTTCCTTCCGCCCATTGGTTTGGTGAGTGGTGTGAAAGAACGGCCGGCACCAAAAAGCCACCACGGTTTGGGGGGATGCAGGCAACGGAACGTTTTTATCCTCTTGTTTTTATTTGTTAGCAGATGTATTTTTCCCCCATTTGCTTTACTTCACGTGCATTGGATGTTTATATGGTGAGGCAACGGCACAGTAGGAATTGGGATGACTTTTTTGTTATCTTTTATGTTACTTAATCTTTTATCTTTTGTTTACTTAATTATGAAATACTTTATAAACTTTATACGGTTGGAAATTATCAACATGAGTGACACAAGCAGTGGATGCCGATTCATAAATCAAACAACAATAGGAAAAATATGCTTTGGAATAGCTTTCAGTTCGATTTGAACCGTTTTCCCCCAGAAAACATAGAACAACTTGAAACCGTTGGACTTGTATTAAATAATCCCACCGTCACCCATAGTCTATTTGTGTTCTGATTTTCACGTTTCAATCCCTCTCGAGCCCGACCCGCATACCAGCCTCCTTTCTCCTCCTCACTCCATCCACATTTGCCTCCCCTCAGGGACGAATGCGGGTTTATCTCTGGCCCGATTCTTTGCCCATCGTATAATCACATAACAGCGAATAAAGCGTCGTAATTTATCCAATAGGATTAACATAATTTCTTCTCCCACAGATCGTTTTTCCCTTCCCTCCCCCCACTGGCGCTCGTTGACCGCTTCCCCATGGGATTTGCCCTCGGTTTTTGCAAAATAAATTCCACCGCACACAATCTGACCGCTCGATATCGGAGCTAGCGGGGCCGATGAGCCGACGAGAAAGTTTCACCCATCGGTGAGCAAAAGTTTTGCTGTTTTCCGACTGCCGCTTTGCGCTGATCAACGCGCTCCAGCCAGCGGACAGCGGATTGGGGACACACACACACACACACACACGCATACACTGCAAGACTGACCGCACAGGTGGAAATGGGACCGCCTGTCGGCAGAATGCGGCATAATGCTTTCCCCTTTCTTCCCCTTGGGTGGGTTGCTCGTTGCTTCTGCTCAAAGATCGCGGCGCGATGGAGCAGCCTGGTGCCCGGTGACGGTAATCATATGGCCATCGTATGGTTGCTGCTCGGACGCATCGAAACGATGACGACCAAGTTTCACGCGGGCACGCATAAAGAACTACTTATAACCAATAAATTATTGCCACTCGTGTTTCTCATTCTATCGCCCTCTCTTTCTCTCTCACACACACTCTTTTTTGTGTCGTTACGTTCACTCATTGGCTTGCTGTTGGTTTGGGTGTAATGAAAATGGAATTAGTGCACCAAACAGCAACCAAACAAAACAATGAATTTGTGCGAAATCACCCCTGCTCTGCCTTGTGCGTATGTGTGTGTGTGTGTGTGTGTGTGTGTGTGTGAGTGTGTGTGTGTGTGTGTGTTTGTGCTATAGACCAGTGAGGCAGGCAGGGGGGAAGAAACAGAGAACAGAGATAATATGTACGAAAAGCAATACGACAGCAAACAAGTCAATATTCCGCCGTTCGTGTGTGCGCCGAGAACGAAGCAGAGAATAAAGCTGGGTTCAACGAGTTGGTGAACAAAAGCATCTTTGTTGTTTTCGTTTTGCGGAAAAGGCATAAAGCTTCCAGTTAATTAGGGCCCATTTGGTTGGATGAAGGTGGATGCGGGACGGGTCATAGAATATCAGTATTTGTGCTACACTAAAGAGATCATTTGGCCCTTTGAGTTAGCGATGGCTTGTTTATGTTTACGTTTATAGCGTTGACTTCCATTCAATATGGTTTTTGTAGGGGTTTTCTTGAAATAAGCTCAATACGGATAAAGTTGTGAATACAGGTAGTCCCCAAAATAAGCGATACCTCTTAGAGGCGGATTTAGAAATACGCGATTTTCTAAATTTGATAGCTCTGCAGCTATTCAACCTTTTGCACGATTGCATTTCGTTGTAGTGACAATCAGATACGCAACATTTTTGGATATTTCTTGAAAAAAAATTTTAATAGAAAATGTGCTTTAATCGTGAATAAACGCAGTTAGATTCATTTAGATTCTTCAACATGCACGCTTCAATACGTTGGCAGCTAAACATGCAGTGGGCTCCTTTCTGTTTTTAGATCATAGGTGAAATTTCAGCCTGTCAGCTGTTTGCATTGCAAGGCAGTTTTGAGCAGCTGTCAAAGTTGTTTAATTATATAGGTAGGCTTATCCCAAGGTGTATGCATTAAGAAGCCTGATTTTTATCGCTTCTATTTCTGAATGAAGGTTTTAAAAATGTTTTGTGAATTTGTCTTGCTACTAGCAACCCTGTTTGAGCAAAAGTTTTTACCCGTCCTGTCAAAAAGTGACGTTTAAATTTGGTTATAAAAAAATGCTATGAGACGACCTGTTCTATAAAAACTTTGATTCTAGATTCTACAATCTGATCTCATTAATGCACATATGGATAAAAGAAAACACCATCTTGTTTTTTTTCATGTTTTTGAGCAGGTACTTGAATTTAGCTTGTAGCTTGAAGGTTAAAATAATCTAAGCTGAAAATCGCAGTCTAGTTTTGTGTGTGGTTCTGAAAGGAGTGTTTACATGATATCAGCCTCCAACAGTCCAACTCCATCATAAAAAGTTGACTAGAATCGTGAAGAGCCTTAGTAACAGTAATAAACTCAACACAGTTTCGTTGTATGACATATCATCTACATTAACATCTTCTACCTGTAATCTCCTTTCCCTCTCTCTCTCTTTCTCTTTCCCTATTTTCTTCCTGAGACCTTAATTGTGAGGCAAAAGCTTGAAAACTTAATTACATGATGCATTTCAATGCAATTGCTGCTGCAACACCACCGTGAGCGTTGAACTGGCGCGAACATAACTCAGCTATTCAACGCCGTGCCCGGACGTAGCGAAATGCTAATATCAACTTCTTCACCAGACGAGCTGTTGTGCTATACACTGACTGCACTGAACAAAGCCTTTCATAATTACTTCAATTTATGCTCCCGGTTGTTGTGGTTTGTAATTTTTGTCCCTTTTGTAAAACCATCTCTCCCTTTTCTCTCTTTCTCTCTCTCTCTCTCTCTCTCTCTCTCTCTGTCTCTCTCTTTCAGCTTCTTGCGTTTCTGCACACGCACTCTATCACTTGTGGGTTAGGGGCACAAAAGCATCTCCGCCCGCTTCCTCCACTATGAAGCAAGTAAGGAGAGCAGAGTGCCGACTCTGGACGCTTTTGTATTCGTTTGCTAATTAAGAGTTTCTTGTCGGAAAACTACATACTTAAGTAACTTCTACGTCACGAGTCGCACCGTTCAGGGTCGCTGTTCTGCTGCTGGCTTTGTTGCAAAACTGGGAAGCATAAATTTGCACTCCCACCGTGGGCCAGGAAGCTCTTGCACCACCACCACCGGAAAACTGTATTCCACGCACGTTTGCTCCATTTTTTTTTTTCGTTCAACCCAAAACACAGAAACAAAATCTTATCAAAACTTTGCAAACCAACGTTAAGGTGAAGCGGAGGGAGGGTTGAAAAGATCGTGAGGGTCATCCTTAGACGCATTTTTGGGTTTGTTCTGCTCTGGAAAGGCAGCCTATCCGGCCACGATTCCGATTGGGTTGAAAACGGGGAAACATCGTCCAAAATTATTCACCAACACTCTGATCTCGAAAGATTGTGGCGAGGCCACTTTTTCAACCCGCTGATAGGCATCTACATCCCACTGGCGCTGCTGGCACACGACCCCTGCACCAGTCCAGCCAGTCCAGGCGCGAAACGTTGATAGAAAAATCCACCAATCATTGTCAAAAGTTAGTCCGTGGGCGAGTTTTTCTGCTGTACTGTCGTGGCTCGTGGGAAAAATGATTCTAGGACTCGTGCGCCATTCTTCATTTTACCCTAACGCCCCATTCACCCACCCAACACCAACTTGGCCAGCCAACGAATCGTTCTGAATCCTTCCCCATTCATTGCCCCCACATCACAGTCCGCTTCGGCAAATTTGCACGGTCATGATTTAACCGCAATGAAACTTGTGTCAAAATAATGTTCTCTCCGTGTGGCCAACGGCATGCCAAACTTCCCCCCCCCCCCCTATTCCCTTCTATTTTTTTGTTCGTGCGACTGACACTCAATTAGCGAAACGAGTGTAGCGTGGGAGTGGGCAAAAAAAAAGTCCATCATCGACTCGAGGTGCGTTACAGAGAGAAAGCGAAGGCGAAAAAAAGCACAAACCCCTTAACTTGCTTGCTTCTGTGTTTGTGTGAAGCTGGCACGCGCATCATCCCCCCCCCCCTGACCCTGTATATGGCATTGCAACTGCGTCGCTGTCGTGCTCCCGCTGGCAGGTCTAATGGTGATAATTGAAAAAGTTTCGACCATCTTTGTGTTGCCCTTTTTTTTCCTCATTCCGCTGTTTTCGGAACCCTGCCCTGCCGGCCCAAGGGACATCTTGTTTCTGAATTGTTTGCTGTCGGTGGTTGTTGTTGTTGTCGTTGTTGTTTTATTCCTCCCCTGCGTTGGCGGGTTTGTTTGGCTTATCGAACGATACGGCAAGCTCATTTGACAGGCATGTCGCGCGCGTGTTGCCAGCATGGGAAATTAATGAGCAAAACAGCATGTCCAATCCATTCGACGTTTTGTGCTTTGGCGTCGGGTCCGGCATTCGATTTGTGTCAGCGTGTGTGATTGACATCGAGAAGAAGTTTGCGCACAGTTAGGAGGAATGTTTGTTATGGGAGGGAAAATGCGTGTGTGTGTGTGTGCTATTGTTGTTAGTGTTTGTGCAAAACGTATGGAAACGGGGTAGCATTACTCGGGAAGAATTTTAAACGAATGGCATCCCAATGATCAATAGTTTCAGTCCATCGAAAGTGATTGTAAAAGTTTAGACAACGCTTTGATTGTTTATTTTTGATTGGAAATAAAAGTATTATGCTTAGCTCTGTTGTTCTCCATGAGAAAGGGCACCCGTTTACAAAGTACCAAGCGCCTCCATTTCAATTTATTTATGAAACAAACATGGTTTAGGTATTTTTTTAAGGTTTAAGCACAAACAAGAAAACGTTAAAAAAAACTCCCACCACTCTACAAAATGTACCGTACTTAAGCATGCCACAGACAACGGAACGCAAACAATCCGTCAGCCTGTAAACGGTCGAAACACTTCCCTGTGCAAACAGCAATCCATTGAACAAACAAGTAATGCCGAAACGGGGCCACAAATGCACTTCATCAATCCGTTCCTGCGACACGCCAGACAGTCAGTCTTTTTGATGGTTTGCATTTTGGGGAGAAAATATTTCCATTTCCAAAAGGTTTTGTTGTTTTTCTTGTTTTTCTGCGTGTTTTTTTTTGTGTGTGTTGCGGCCAACCAGTTTCCGTTCGCTCCGAACCATTTTGCCGGAGTTTACAAAATGACACAGCCGGCAAAGTTAGCAATCCTTAATTGGCTTGCGGCAGTGGGTCCAATTTTTTTGTTGTTCTTGCAAAAGAGAAAGGCGTAACGGAAACCGTAGCGATGGTGTGGTGTTTGGTTTTTATTTTGTATATTGTGTTGTTTTATCGGTGGTAAAGTGGACAAAACAGGCACCATTTGGCACCAGATAAATCACTTCGCTGTAGGCTTCTTCATCAATTCCCACTGGAAACACGCACACACATACACATTAACACAAGCATGTACATATACTCACACACATACACTAAAAAACAACTCTCTCACAGCATCACACATACCGAATGGGGATGGGAATGAAAGTTTGCCCGATTGTTGTGCCGTTTGCCAACGGGCGTGTAGCAAAACAAAACCCGACCCAAACAAACAAAAACAATAGCGATGTGTTGGTGGTTGGTTTTTTGACCTGTTTTGTCTGTGTGTGTGTTCGATTTCAGCTTTTTTATGGCTGTTCTTTGCATGGAAAGTTACAGTGACGAAGCTGTACCCATGTACCGCACGCATATCGGCATGATCAATGGGACCGTGCTGCTGTGGCTGCAGCACTGAACTCGATCGACCAGGCTTTTCCGGGGAACTGTCCGGGTGCCCTTGGTGGAAACTTTCACTCCCCCCCCCCTTGCTTATCTTTTACTGGTGTGCAGTGCCCTTGGGTAGTGAGGTCCTCAGACTCCTGTTCCGTTTCCTGGGTGATTTATGGTTTTTTTTTGCGTTGCGATGGAAGAGCACCAGAAGAAAGCAAACATAAAAACGCTGCCAAGAAAAAGCTTCCCTCTGGGACGATGGAAAAAGAGTTCCATCTACCGAGGGGTTCGGTGTGCTGTCTTGAAAGAAAAAACACGATGGAATACTTTACTCTTCTAAGTTTGAAGGGCAAAAAAAAACGCAAAAATACACAAGACACACTATCTACGTTCTTGTGGCAGCGAGCGCTTTTTATGCATTGCACAAGCCCTGCGTCCTTCATATTTGCATATGCCAAGAACGTGCCACACGTCCAAGGCTGTAAGACACACGACAAGACACACCAGCGCTAGTGACGCACAGCATCCATTAGATTCATTTATCAATCAATTTGCTCCCTCTTGCAGGCGGCTTGCACTGCCATAGCTTTGCTTCTCGGTAGAAACCTGCACACACATACACGCCCCTTCGATATTGGTGCGGCTTGGTTTCAAAATTGTCACCCGGCGACGCCTCGCCTAGCCGACACATCATCGAGCACGAGCAAGAAGCGCTCCGGCTTTTTCTGCGATGCGTGAAAGAGCCAATTTAGAGTGCCATTATGCTGTCATTTCCATCCGAAGCCCGGCCCTTTTACGAGTCCTTCTTGTTGGTGGCGGCGACGGCACCCGTCAGCTCTTAACGTCGCATTCGCAAGCCAAGGAAGCGGTACAGTGTGGGTCGAAGAATTCACTCCACCCCCATGGGCCATGGTTGATGAAGTGTGCCAATCAAGTGAGTGTGAGTGTGTATGACCTGCTTTTTGCCGCCTGCTTCAGAACACACATCCGAACGCTCCGTCATCGGCCCAGACGCTTTCATGTTTCTTTAACGGAGATAATTTGTGTAACATATTACACTGAATGCGTCAAATGCAAAATCAGTTCGCCCGTGAAGACGCCGCTTCTCGCCAAGAGTGACGATGGGGGAATGTGATGTGAAGCAAACAAAACAAATAAAACGAACAGTAAGCGTACGCAGTCGCACGCGTGTAGAAGGTGCATGTTTCTCACCACTTACCCGGTTGTAATTTGTCGCGCTCAGGCCGGATTCGGTTGAGTGATTAAGTAGTCCTTTGGCTCGTTTCCTGGAACGAAAAATGTTCTTCAGTCAGCTTAGCAGCTGGGATTTGCTTTGATTACATTGTCAGGTTGATTGGATGTTGTTTGGAAAGTGTTGTGATGGTATTTTGTCACAAGAAAAATACCACACACTTGAAAACGGTGCTAGTTTAGTATGTGCAGAGGACATTAATAGGCATTGTGCAATGTACTCAGCGGTGCTACGAATGCTTGTTCAAAAGCTCACGCCTGAAGATATGCAGTTGAATGATTGCTTTTGCCTATATTTAGGCGATTAGTGCTATTCCTCGCGTTCATCGTGGAAAGCTTTAACTCACAGTTTTTCGTAATTCTTAATTTAATGATTCGATTGTGAGAAAATTGTTGTTGTTGGGATCAAACTATTAAAAGTAAGTACTTTTAACTATAAAGCAAAAGCAAAATTAAAGGAGCCATTCAAATAAACATATGCATTTATTAATGTTTAGCATAACGAATATTTATCTCCGATGGCGTGCGAAAATAGTAAAGCCTTCCGATGAATAACATCAGAATTTAATATTCAGCATCTTGCTTGAGGATATTATCCAAGCCTATGCTCCATTCCCACCGTAGCCAAAGATCATTTGCTTGTGAACCGTTGCTAGATGTTCATCTGGCCGCCCCGCCTCCGGCTAAGAAAATTAATTCCCCCTGATGGATTCCAACCAGCCGTTTACGCATAGCGCAGCGGAGGAGCTACAAATTGTGGCAAATGAAATCAATCTCGGGGTGAACGGTGCGCGGTACCGGCGCTGAACGAATCGCCATTACCGTCCCATGTCACGCACGCTGGGCATAAGAATTTCATCGCCCTTCACACACACAAACGCAACTTACGGTATGCGTTCGTTTAGCCAGCCAGTTAGTGAGGTGCTTTGCCGTGTCCTTTTGCTTTTCGGTGTGTGCGTGCGATAGCCCGTGTGGGAAAGCCGATACCAGTCAACCACCTGTACCATGGCCCGGGACCGAACCCAAACCAGCCGTTACGATGCCATTAAAGCACTTTTGTCCTTTAGCCTGTCGATTGGCCGGGACACCGGCGGTCGGAGAGCCCCGACGGCCGATCCCGACGAATGACGAGAACGATGATGGGAAGCTGATGCTGATGACTATTGTTATGATTATGGATTTGGGTGTTCTTTTCTAGTGCCCGGTCGCAATCTCAGCCGAACGAAATTGGAAAAGCGAACCGCTCGCAATGGGCAGCAGGTGCGCCCAGCTTCGCACCGCTTACGAGGTGGAAGTGTTTTGTGGGCGTCTGCTCTGGTGGGAAAGGGAATGGAAAATAAATGCGACGCAGAGCAAAAAGAAGACGAACAAAAAAAAAACACGGATCAATCCGTTGATCCGCTGGTACTTTGGCGCCGGATTTGCTTGCCCATTCGGTTTGCTCATTGCAGAGATCAGCGATCGATTGTCATAAATGGAGAATAAATACATCACGCACAGATGGTAATGGCAGCAGCAGCAGCAGCAGCAAGGGCAGCAATAGCCAGCTACGGGTGAAAGCCCTTCACGCTGCGGGGAACGGCAACGTCAGCACTCACCCCTCGGTTGGCGCATGGCGGGAGGAGCAGATTTCGTGATTGCATTCCAAATGGAAGGATTTTCTTTTCCCCGAAACAAACCTAGAGACCGGGGACAGTGGCTCGATTTTCATCCTCACGCGTACTTGTAATCCCTTTCGCAGCTGTGTGAGTGCACGCCATACAATACGGCACACAGTGTGTGTGAGAGTGTTTTTTTTTTCTCGCCCGTGTCTGTGGGTAGGTACATACCATTGCACAACCCATTGGTTGTCACGGGACCTCGAGAGCCATTGCCATGGAAGTAGGCGTTTTATGAGCGGAACGTGGCCGTGCTACTATCGAAATCCTCTTTGCCCGAAAATCCCTACCTCAAAAGAGCTTGGGAGCATCGGTTGGGGGAGAGAACATGGTGGAAGAAAAGTCGACCGAATCACGGCCTCACGGCCGGGCAGAAATAGTCACACAATTCCATCGAAAAGCCACACACTAACACCCTTTATGTTGAGGTTGGCCAAGGCTTTACAGTGCCAGCTCGTCGGTCTCGCAAACGTCGGCCTCCTTTGAAATCGGAGTTTCCAACCAGGCCGGAGTGTGTTCTTTTTTGGGGTTGTTGATTAATTTTACTTTTGAGTTGCGTTTTCTCGTACCGATCGATCCGACCTGCTGCAGCACCGCAACAACTTTCCCCGTGCTGTTGTATGTGCTGTGAAAACAGGATGGCTCCGGTCCTGACTGGTGCCCTATAACGGTGCAGCGCAGTAGACACATCCACGAGATCACGAGAGAAAGGCCGACTGACAGCGGGAACGGTTTGGCAATGGTTGAGTCAAATTCCAGCCCAAAACATTCCTGCCGACCTGGGCAAAGGCTTTTGCTGCACCACCCGTTCCCTTCCCTGCGTAGGCACTGGCAGCGCACACACAACGCCCCGGTCGAGGTGAATGTGTGAGAAAAGTGCTTTTTCCGAGAAATAATGGCCTCGTTATGGAGCGTTCGTTCGAACGACACTTGATCCGAGAGTTCGTCTTTTTCGTGGCGGGGGAGCTGAGGGACTGGAAAAGCAGCACCATCGTACAAAATATTGTTGCAGAAGGCGTCCGTTCGTCTTCCTTGCCTCGTATGCGGTTCGCATTTGGCACTTCCCCTAGCGCACTCCCACCCACCGTCCCGCGCAAAAGCACACGCGATATGACACGCAAGTGTAACGGATAAGCTAATGTATGCCATAAATTATTCAAATTTTTCGCACACTGATTCAAATAATGCTGTTATGCATTAGATGTCAAAGCTAGACGCAGTTATTCATTGTTCGCTAAGAGTGCTGCCTATTCGGACGCTGCTGGAGGCAGCGCTGGTGGCAGCTTTCTTGGCAGCGCATTCGCTCGCGGTGCGGGTTGCGGCTGGATGAGGGTTGTGCGTTGTTTTTTTTTTTGCTTCTTATTCACCGACAATCGGCCAGGATCGATTTTCGATTGTTGAGGTGCCATGCTAGGGGAGGATGGTGGGACCCGGGCACACCATAATGGTTCGTAATGGATGGTATTCAAGCAAATTCGGGGGAATCGTGTGTGCACGCCAGCCCCGTGGCGTGGAAGAGACGAAGCAGAATACCGCAGGATACAGAACTGTGCCGAATTGGCATCGATCCATTCCATTCCTGGAGCAACCGTGTGGGATGGCAACGAGGCCGGGGGGATGTGAATTAAAATATAGCTTCCATAATGGTTGATAAAGGATTATCCGCTTTCAATACAGCCTGGGAGAGGGCGCATTATGGATTATGTTTAAATGCATCGAAGAAAACTTATGACGTGATTTTCATGCTGTGTATGTGGTACTTCTCGTGAACGGAAAATGGTAGTCAAATTTTTGTGGAGTTCAAGGTTTTTTGCTGGAAATCGGATGAGAAACCTTTTTTTAAGCGGATTTGATTTGCCCGTTTGAATAAATTTTAGCGAAAAACGCCTGCAAGTATGCATTATTATAGCACGACCGGAAACGAGATGATTTGATCTCCTAAACGTATGCAATAAGCTAAACAAAAAATACCTATTGCAGTCGTTGCCGCTAAATGTTGGCCGTAACTCTCCTATTGTTGTCTCTAAGGTACACATTTTCGACAGCGTTTCACAGTTTTGGCATCCAAGGCATCAATTGTTTACAGTGCTCATCAATTCTTAGCTGAAAGGCATACACTTTTAAATGTAGGCCAATTGTTTTGTGCGCAAAATTCAACCTTATTTCTGAAACAGTGTTTTAATTACTATTCAATTTCTTTTAAGCAATCTTTGAATACAAAAATTGCTTTGTCAATGTTGGAGGTTTTAATAGAGTGTAAAAAAGTTGGCCACCACCAGACCGGTAGAGTCGTCAACTCGTACGACTTAAAAACATATCTACTCTTCTGCTCTGCTTATTCGTATTCATACTAGGCACTATGGAAAAAGTGATACGCAGCAAATGGCGAGTAAACCAAACATCTGCAAATGTCCGCCCAAAGGTGCAAAAAAGTCGGTAAGTGTAACTGTACAAAACATTGCATCCTCTGACATAGCTTCTACCAGCCAAGGGTTGAACCCACATTAATGTTGATATGTCCTTATTTCGTATCTGAACATATCCCATATGGGTGTGGTGAAGAACACAAGTCCGGCCACATCACAGGGCAGAAGCTACAGGAAAGAAACGGCAATCGCAAGCCTCGCATACTCACCGACCTTGCCTTCCTAGTTTTCCTAGGGTTGTGTATACATGTGCACGGGAGAAAATCAACATCGAAACCGAACCAATTCAACACCCGGGGAGCCGAAACCTCAATGTCCGCCGGTACCGGGCCCGGGATTCAATCGTTCAAACAAAACCCCAATCTTGAGCGTTCGGGTCTGCCGTTGGCCTTTGACTGTTTGACCGGAACACATTTCCCTTGCCCTTTTATCGGACAGTGCGGTTGGGCGAAGGGTTGGGCTGGCCAAAGAAGGTAAGAGAACGGATGAGTAAATTCATTCCCTTGCGTCCTTCCGTGCACCGTTGAACCTTCTCCGGGTGGGGAAAGCCTCCAGCTGAAATGGTTCGTTTCATTTCGTCACCAATGAATTTGCCGCCCATTGGCAACCCAAGTCAAGGGGTTGTTTCTTTTCCTTTCCCGATAGCATTTGCTTTGGTTGCGGGTGGTCTCACTGCTGGATTAATCCATCTCACCCCTGGGGTTGCGCTAAACGGTGTGAGGGGATAGCTTTCCTATTTTCCCATCTCCCACCCAAAGGGCCCCCCTTGCGGTAAGCATACGGATCATGTTTTTCTTACGGATTGGAGATTCTGTTTGGACAGCGTTGTGAGTCCGGGTGATACTTTGGGCACACAAAACGGTCGAGGTAACGATTAGTTTTCGGGTTTGCCAGGAAACCCTGGGTTGGTCACAGGGCTGGGACAGGTGGGAAAGGGGAGACACAAAAATAACCAAACATTGTCAAACAGTGGATATGTTTGCATTCATTCGCATTGCTTTTTAAATAAACGATTGTTGGGCAGATTTGACCGATGCTTTGAGGTGCCGATGAAAACGATAGCTTCGGAAATGGACCAAGAGCAGATAGGCCTGGGACTGATGGGAACAGATGGTGGAATGAGATGAATGTACTTAATACACTAAAAAGCTTTAGAATGTGAACGATGCTTCTATATGAGTATGATGATCATTCATTTGGTGTCCTTTTTAATCTCACATACTTATGCATGTTTCAACTCATAAACTACACCATCATCATCATGTTGAATGTAAAAGCTTCAATGGCAAAATCCACATCGAGGAAAGCTAGTTACCATATTGAGGTCGATTTAATGTTTAAAGCATTTAATGCTCATGCTTTCCCTGCCTGTTCATAATGGCCTACAGTCGACTGACTTTGCGCGCACATATAAAATAAACCCTCCGGCAAACATTCATCATGCGAGCAAATAATAAATAGCGACACGAAAAGCAAACCACTTTCGCCCACACACTGCCAAACGTTGAAATTATCCACAGCGGCACGAAAAATGTGAATGAAATCGAATAAAAACGCTCCGAATGGAAGGAAAGGCCCGAGCCGCGGCAAACTGCACTCTGAATTACGAACTATAATTCAATTTCGGGCCATCGGCCGTTCATTCCTGACGCCGAATTCTTCTGGGTGGATTTTTTCCCCCTTTTTTGTGAGTGAGTATCTGCTTCTCCTCCCCGGCTTGCACTCCCTATCCCAGTGACGGTTGATGCTGATGAAAATTGCAACGACAATCATTTCAATCATCATACAATTTATTGAATCATTTTCCGGAAAGAAGGAATCCTTCCAATTATCCGTTCGCAAGCGGCTCGAGCAGTTCGAGCAATGCGGCCGATCGGTTTGCTGGCAGGCTGGATGGGGAGCGCAGATGAGCCCCGCAAAAGGGGTAATACACAATACAGACTGGGTAAAAAATATTGTGCCTTCCTGTGGATGGCTGTGTGTGTGTGTGTGTGTAAGAGAGTGTGTGAGAGAGAGAGAGAGAAAGAGAAACTAGCGTGGGGTGAAAGAAAGAGAAGCTTGTAGAACGGCACGGTATCAACGTTCAAGTGCCATCGTCAGTGGGAAATGGCATAAACGCGTCCGATGTATTGTTGATTGCGGGCTACGAACTCGGCATAGAAGATGGAAGACTGTGTGTGTGTGTGCGCGCGCGTGTGTGAAACGTGTGGTGTGAAAAGATGAGGAGGTGTGAGGAAATCAATCAATGCCATCGAACACACACACACGTTGGGTTCTGACGATGCTGAAGATGTTCCAAATTGCAATTCCGGGCTTCGTCTTGCCAAGAGACGCCAGCAGCAGCAGCAGCAGCACCAACTGCTCGATTCTGCTGCTGTGGGCTGTTCGGACAAGTTTCTATTTTAAAATCGATTAACCCATAAAACACTTAATCCAATTGATTCCGGTTGTTTGCGCGGGACCTCTTCGCACGCCCTGGTGGATGCTGATGGCGTGCTGGCAAGGCGGTCCTACCAGTGGACTACCAGAATGGGGGAGCCGCTGGGAACGATCTCTGGTGTTTTTCGAGCGCAGATAGTAAGGCTAAGGCAGTGCTCTGTGTGATGCATTTGTGAACAGTTGGCAAAGTGATGGTTTTCTGCATACCTTACATGTAGAAATAGACTAGTCGCATTGAAAAGGGTGTTTTTACGCCTAAAGGTATACAATGTGACGCTTTTTTCTGCTTTAAAAGTTTGAATACATTGCATTTGCTCACTATAACATACATTTAGGCGCAATTCAAGTATTTATCCACAAATACTAGACGTCAAAGTAATGCTTGTATAGAGCAGATTATTAAATGGTACAGTTTCACTCCATCAACATGCTTCGTCCAAGTGTACATTTATACCAGACCACGGTCTTACAGGAACCATCAACCACCCGACTGTAAGTGTGACCGGAGGCGATGAACCATGACCAGATGATGATTGCGTGAAGAAGAAAAAGAAGAAGAATAAAAAAATCTTTCCCACAGTTTAGGCACCATTTCGTTGCGCACGAGAATGTCCGCCCGAGGTCACAATTTTCACATCACCTCGAAACGGAGCGATTCGTTTTATTTTCTGCGTTTTTTTTGCACTTTTTCACCTCCTCTTGCCCATCCAAAAAGCGCACGGACACCTAAGCCATGTGGACGGAGGTGGGCAGCAGCCTTCAGCCTCATGCTTCCTTGTGCGTGCCTGTATCTTAAAAAAAGAAATAGAAGCTTTATACCACAAAATCCAAAAAACACATTATCGCATTTGATCCATTTAGGTGTTGATTTTGTTTCCATCCGTCTTCTTTTCCACTTCTCCCCTTCAGGGTACTATTTTTATCCCGATGTGTGAGTCTGTTTGTGTGTGCGTGTATGTGTGTTTCCAGTGCCGAGCACAGCAAAGTGACAGCGTGACGGTAAGAAAGTTCATCCACCTTCCTGCCTGAGCTTTGCCACTTGGCCTGTGTTCTTTAAAATGTGGTCAAAATGTCAAACAAAATGGCTCGTTTCCCGTTCCCCGCCGGCAAAACACGACACGGCGCTGGGAATTGAAAAATGTGTCCCATGACGATCATTGACAGTATGTGTATGTGTATGTGGGTGTGTGAAGACGTACTAGGAAGCAGAACCCCGTGGAGGTCAGGTTTTGCTGCTAAAAGTCCCGAGCCGGGGCGCGTAGCGGATGCGAAATGTTTGACAATAAATCGATTAATTTTGCGAAGCGTAACGCCCGCGGCGGGATGCCAAGGCGCCCATTCGGGATTGTCAGTTTGCTGGACGTGGAAAAAATAGAAAGCGTTTTTCACGCTCTGTCGCAAACTGATCCGCTTAGCAGTGGGGAAGCACAAACGGTGATGGCTTTAGAAGCGCACGATCCACCGATTAAAGC
>SIXB01001455.1:0-40673 GCA_007018985.1 Anopheles bwambae
CCCCCCCCGAAACCATGTTAAAGGGACAAACAATCACCCCCAACCAGCCGCGTCTGCGTAGGAAACCCCCGCGAATCATACACTGCATCAAACAAAAACCTCTCAATCACCCCCTTCCCCACTCCTACATGTCACTTATCAGATCACTAACACACGAAAACACTAATTACTATACTGTACTGCACCCTTCAACCCCAAACCATCCCCATCGCGCTCACAGCACGAGCGGGCATTGCGCGACAGCCCCACCCTCAGCGCCCGCGAAGCAAACAAAGATCAACGCAAAGCAACCAACGCACCAACCAATCCGCTCTCCCTTTCCCAATGCGTCATCCAAGCAAGCGACCGAGCGGTTGGCGTCGTTTGCTTCGCTTTTGTTTTCGTTCCATCTCTCTTGCGCGCCCGTGCACTGGTCGTCGGCGGGCAATGCGTGCGCGTTCGCTACGCCTCTGCTCTCAGCTGATCGGCTTGAGCGCAGCGCTGCACACAACTTCCGTCATCTGGCGCGTGCGCATCGGCAGCGTGCGCTGCTGCTTTGGCGTTGTTTTTTTCCGTCCGGCGGCAAACGACAACGACGACGACGACGACGGCTGACGAAGATTGCGACGGATATTTCCACACCGGTTTTCCACCGCGCAATTAGTTCGTTGTTGGAAGGGGAGGGGAGGGTGGAGGGAAATGAGGCATGCACTGGAACGCAAACATTGGCGAGAGGAAATCGAGAACGAAGCACATACACACACTCGCACAAAGGGTCGTTCTTATTTTCCTTCGTCGCGAGAGGAAAGCAAAACAAAACCGGGAAAATGAACCCGGATGGGCAGCTGGCCGTGACGAGGGTGTCCTTGTTTTTGAGGTTGGGATTTGTCTTTATTTCATTTGCTCTGCCCTTTTTCCTATAATGATGTCGTGTGCTAATTTTTATTTTTTGTAGCTATTTTTTTATTGAGTTGTGTTTTTTAAAAAATATTTTAATTTTGATATTAAAATTGATGTTTTTATTACTGTCTTTACTTTAAATTTCTTAGTTGGTTGTAATATTATTATATTTATTGTCAGTTATTATTCATTTCTTTCTCTTACTAAGCCTCTGGTATTCATTATTAGGTTATTACCTTTATTGCAATGCTACTATAAGTTAACTATATTTTGTTCATTGCACTCAAGTATAAATGATAAAATTGGTTATACTTTATATTAAGATTGTAATAGAGCACAAAAGCGATAATTTCACAAACACTCGAAACATTGTGCTACATTTGCAATGGATTTCCAATTGCGTTGCACGCCGTGCTCGAATGTGGTGCAAAATTTTCCATCCCCCCAATTTGCCAGTGAGCAGTTTTTCCCTCATCTCATCGCTCATGGCAGCGTTTGCAATATCGCCAACAACAACAACAACAGTTTTCATCCCAAACAACATCCAACAACAACAAAAATGGTAAACTTCCTCTAGAACGCGTATGGAGCGAAAGAGGAAGGAAACACGACTTTCCATCCTGTCCAAACTGTCGCAAATAACCCGACCAACCCCCCGTGTAGCATGCGGAAACAACAGGACACGGGAACGCTTTGTTGCCCGCTCTGTTTTGCCTTTGTCTTTTTGGAGTGTAAATTTGGAGAAGAAAGCAACAGTCAGTCATCTTGTGTTATTGTGCATACTTGTACTAATCTCTGGGGGGAGGATTGTTAATCGACAGTTTGCGGGGCTCTCCTTCCCTGGGGAGGGAGAGCACAGGTGCGGCAACCATCATGACAAAGCAACGCGGACATTTAAACGCGTCCAACGCTGGCGGCGGCAGTAGCACCATGCGGCAGCACGCGAACCCTTTTCAACACCCATACAACCTCCCATCGCACTACACACACACACACACACACACAACCACACACGCGGTCGTTAGCGTGTGTCCGACCGGCGGTCGTATGGTGCGGACGGATCCGCGGAGGTACCACAAGAGTGGGGGGTTGAATTGCGCGGTTTTTCACCCCATCGCTTGACGCGGATCGCCGTGGCCGTGGTTCGCTCGGAGAGCAGCAATCATTCGCGTTCGGACGGTGGAACGGTGCACATATCGGTTTGTGCAGTGCCTGCAACTATACTTACTATACCCTAACACCCTTGCCACTTCTTCGCGACAAAGAGCACCAGAGCTAGCGTGTCGTCAAAGCAGAGCGCAAACGTCGCTTGGTGTGGGCTCCTTTCTAAAGTGTAGCTTAGCGTCTTCGATTGAATATTACAAAGTGCAGTTGCCAAAAAGTGGTCCAAACGGCAAGAAAGTGCATCTGCAGTGATTCTTCTGCTCTGAGTTGATCTGGGAAAGAGCGATAATAAGCGAAGAGACAAATACAAGCTTTTCGGCTGCCGTGTGAACAGTGTGAAATTAGTGCTTTTGCTTTTCCCTGAACAAATCAAGTGCAAGCTTTGCCACCTCTACTCCAAAGATGAGGCCCCCAACGCATTTCGGTAATGATATTACCAACACCGAAGCGAACGGTGATGATCAGCAGAATAACAACAACAACGGTGGAGGAAATGGAGGCAACAACAACAATAACAACAACCATGCGGACCACATCGTCGAGCGGTTGACGCAGATGGGCGCCACGATTAACTTCCCGAAGGTGGCGGGCCGCGGCATCATCCGGGTCGTGGAGCGGTGTGACGATGCGAAGGAGAACAACAATCTGGGTAAGTGGAGTTGGTGATTTGGTAAAGATATTTGGTTAGTTTGGGATTTCATTGGAGGCAGTGTTGATATATGGTGCATAACAAGACATGAATTGTAGTTTGCTCCTAAGCCAAGTGGTGTGATGATCGTTGGAGGAAAAACTGGGAAATAGTGTGCATTCATTAGGAATCTTAGATGAAGATTCTTGGTCCTTGCAGATGCATCAACCAATTGAGCTTTGGTTGATGCATTTCTGAACTAATGATCCAACAAGTCCATTGTACGGTTGGTAACTTGGGATTTAAATCCATTTACGTCCTAGATATCTTCGGAACTTTGAAGATTTATTTGAAGATGATCCATTGAATGAGTTTGGCTTCAAATTAGTATCTTATTACTGACATGTTATGTGCATTACACCGAACAATATTGGCGATGATCTTTTGATTTGGAGCGAACCCTCTCGCATGTCCAGTTGGACTTGATGAGGACACTCCAGATATCATTGAACTGTATCTGTATCTTGTATTTTGTTTTAGCAACCGTTATACACTATTATATTTGGAGATACTTTTCACAATAGTCACAATAATTTATCCCAACTCGTCACAAAAGTCGTCTCAGCACTAGGAGGAGGGTATGCCAATATGCCAAGCAAATCGGTCCTCATTTCGTCAAAGTAGGCTCAGCCGCCTCAAACCGCCGCTGATAGCACCCAAAGCTAGCCCGCGTGCGCCAGGTCCGTTGCGTAGTTCGTTGCGTTGCGCACGGCCATCCGAAAGCCTGCGGTTGCGCATTGTGCCTTCGGTTCCAAAGACACACAGGAAGGGTGGTGGGATCTCTTGGTGGTGGTGGTGGTGATGGTGATTGTTCTTTCTGTCTCGCGTTCATTCAACCATCTCCACCGGCACTACTGCACCGTGTGTGTGTGTGTGTGTGTGTTGGATTAGCTAAGCGAACCACCACATTTCCCAACCAGCTGAACAACAGTGAGCATTTTCGCCGCCTCTTTCGGACCCCCCAAAAGTCGTCCAGTTTTCCGTCAAAGTGTCAGAAGCGAAAAGAAGAAGAAGAAGAAGAAGAGAGAGAGAGAGAGAGAGAGAGAGAGAGAGAGAGACAGGTGCAAACGTTTCAAAAGTTTCGAGGTTACTGGGGTTGGACTTTAAATTGGTGATCTTCACGTCACGTCGCGCGCACCGGTACCACCGGTGTTGAGTGAGCGAACGGATTGGACAGCTTTTACGGTCGCTGGACTGTAAGTGAATTAACTTAGGCAGCACGGTCGGAGGGGTGAAGGAGGACGGGGTTTTTATGGTGCAGTAAACGCACACTAATCGTCATGATGATCATCGAGCGCACCGTGTTCGATCGAAATCGTTGAAGTGTGTACGGCTTTGAAGCTGTATTCCCTCGTGAGCGGGTGTTGGGAAAATTGATTCCCATCGAACTCCTCATCACGGGGTGGAATTTATTTTGCACATCTCGTTTCCCTGACCGAGCGTGTCGTAATGCGGTGGTAATTAAATTGTAATCAAATGCCCTGTGTGCCAAGATAAAAAACAGCAAACCAAAAACAGCTTCCGCTTTCGCTTTTCCTTCGACCCGATGTGGCCGCTCGTTTGCTTTTTTTTTTCGGCGGCGCGATCGCAATGAAAATGAAAGTGAAATTCACAACAAACCCCCGTGCAAGCCCCACCAGCTCAGTCTCTCCTGTACCTCTGCCTCGATCGTCTTGCAGCTTGCAGCCAAGAGAGCAGCAGCAGCAGCACGTGAAGTGTTTGGTGGACGAATCCGCCATGAATCACCAGCGTGCGAAGGGTGATACCGTCTCGTGTCGGGCTTTTCTCGTTTGACCTAAAATTATCTTCCCGAAGCCGAATAGAAAAAATAGCACACGATCACTTTCCGGTGCCAGCGTTGGACAGCCATTGTGCATTAGGACGGCGAATCCGGCCACAAACATTCCCGGTCGCAAACGTGTCGCGTCGCGCCATTCTGTCTTCTGTGTCGTGCGGTGATGCTGCGGTGTCTGTGTATGTTATGCTGCACGATCGCGTTTTCAGGGGTGTAAAGGCATATTAGCATAACTGGGTCAAGTCGTTCACTGGACGCTGGGACTGTGTTTTGGACCGAAAACTTCATACGTATTTATGTGTGTGTGATTGTAAATGCGCTTCATGTAACAGCACGCTGATATAATAACGCACTAACGTGATAGGAACAATCTGCGCTTCAGTTGCTCATTTCTTTGGTTTCTTTCTTTCCTCTTTATGTTTTATTCGATCTTCCTTCATCCGGCGGGTCAGCCAAATGGTTTTGTTTATTTACAAACAACACACTATTCGTTTTTCTGTGCCTTTTTTCCCCGGTTTTGGGCTTGCATAATGCATAACACAATCAAAACACTTTGCCGTGTGTGGCGTGTGGCGTTCGTGCGCGCGCACACCCTACACGTACGCTACTGTTAATGCCTGTCGGGCTCGGGCTCCTTTACCTTCAGCGTAAGAAAAGGAACAACGGGGGAGAGAGAAGGAGAGAGAGAGAGAGAGAGAGAGAGCAAAAAAAAAGCCCACCTCAAACTGTACAGGCGCCTTCCTCTTCTTTGAAACGACGGAGACGAAGTCTCGAAACGCTCCGGACCGGCTTCCTGCTTTTGCCCCGCTCGAGACCGAGGTCAGCCGGGTTGTGATCGTTGATCTGTTTGCGGCTGTGCGGCCGGGTGTGCTGAAGCGCCAGTAGTCGCCCCACAGTAAGAATTAGCCCTTTTAAGGTAAAGCCAACCCCATAAACACACGGACACAGACACGCGTGCGCGCGCAGAAACACAGACAGGTAATGGAGGGTATGCTAATGTGTCCGGTACTGGTGAGAAGAAGTGTCCGTCCGCGCCCGTTTGGAGATGTGTCGCAAAAGTCGTGATCATGCGGACAACTCATAATTCATATCTCTCCCATGCATAAATCCCTCCCATATCTCCTCCTCACTATAAAGTCTTACTGCCCTTTCGGGAGGGGAGAAAGCGAACAAAAGGGACACAAAATCATAAAGTGTGCAGTGCTCATGTCCCAGGGCATGACACATGTGTATGCCGATTAAGACATCTCAGCCCGTGGCTTGCAGTGGAGTGGCAGTGCAGTGGATTCACCCCCCCCCTCCCCCGCTTTTCCCCTTTTACGGGATCAAAGCCGCGAGCGACGAGTCACGAATGATTTAGTGGCTCAATGTGGTTTCGGTGATGATTTATGATGATGAGTCCCGCCGGCGGCGGCCCAGCCATCCTCTCCAGCAGGTGCAACTGTTCTTTCTTGCATCGAACTTTGGTTGAATAATATTTGGTTCTTTTTTTGTTTTGCTAATTTACATGATGTATTTATTTAATGTCTTTACCTGGCAGTGTAACGCGTGCAAACGCTGTGCTGTAACCACAGCACCGATCGAGCACAATTACTGCAAACTATCTATAATCTAATGAACGGAATCGAATCTTGGTGTGCGCCACCTTATGCGATTTCCTACAATTTTCTGAATTCCCTTTTTCACGTAACGCGCAATCCACCGTTCGATACGATCGGATCGGCTCAATTCGTTACCACTGGGTAGATTTGTGCGAGCTGTCTGTCATTCGACGGCAAATGGTGCGCCATTTCACCTACATTTGGTAGAGAGAGAGAGAGAGGGATAGAAAAATGGCAATAAAAGAAATAATGAATGTGCGATAATTGTAAATTAAATTATCCTCAATCGCGCTGTTTAACAAATTAATGCTTCAGTAAGAAGCAATTCCTCCATTGCCGCGCTTTGCCAAAACACGTCCACGCCTCGCACCCGATCCGAGACCCGAGCTTGGGCAAACGCGAACGATATGGGAACGATGTGGCAATGATTTAATGCTTTCCACCCGTCCCCACCCATCATATTCTGTGTTCGATTGTTTCGATGCTCATGCAGACCTCCAGTACAATGCGGCCGATGCGGCGAAGGGACTAAATGCACGCATGCACACAGACCAGCACCCAGCCCCTTGCATAATGCCCTTTTGAACCCCATTTGGCAATGGTTTCGCACAACCAGTGCAGGCGACGAACGGTGACTTTCTGCCTCTTTTTCACTCAAAGCTCCATTTATTTATTTATTTATTGACTTACTTTAGCACCAGCTGGCTTGAGCCATATTGCGCGCACAACCATCCTTATTCGCGCTTGCTGGCACGGACGAAAAATCCAATGGTTGAATAAGGTGACTTAAGCGTGGCGTTAGCGGCGGCGTAAAGCCTGGCCAGCCAGCCGCTGCTTTTCCGATTACATCACCCCCGCGAGAGCGAGAAAGTAAAAGCATCAAAACAAAAGGGAAAACACGCGGAGTCACCATGCACCACCACCACACCATCCCACCCCATTCCCGGCGGTGAAGTTTAACCAAGTGGCCCAGTTTTCCACGCTGCCGCTGCTGGTCGGACGAATGTGATGATAAAAGGGTTCGTGAGTGGGACTTTTTTTGCGTTTCTTTCCACACCATCTGTGGTAATAGCGTGTTGTGTGGGAGGGGTAGGGAGGGTCACACCGAATCACTCTGTCTGACCTTAAACTACTTAGTAAGACGTTTCGGTGCAGTTGAAAGTGGTTTCACTTAAGATGCGCCCGCACCGGGCAGTTTCCTTCTTTTTCTCCCGGCAGTGTCAATTATTGATGTTATTGATGCTATTTTCTTTGATTCGTTTCGGGCATCGTATAATGATTAGGAAAGTGATTGCTTTTGCACTGCAATGTTGAGTGTTGTTGTTTTTTTTATAACAGAGATGATATGAGTAACAGTAAAGCTGCAACAATGTAAGAAAGTTCGACTATTTTTCAGGCTTGTCGTGGTGCAATGGGAATTCTGCAAATCGTAAACCAATGAAACGGTTTGGTACAAGTGCTAAGTTACACTTTTAAACATGCGCTATTTCTCTTGCTGGAGGCAATATTTTGGGGCTAATAAATTGTTTCATGCAAAGGCAACAGCGATATGGCTGCATGTTTGAAATTTAATTTTAAGTTATGGCCAATCTTGAGCAAGCCTCTGCGCGATTTTTAAATATTATTTCTGAATTATTTAAAAATCAAACTGTTTTCCATCTCACTTTGCAATGTGAACAGCCTTATTCGAAACATGCAAAATGTTTTTCAACAGCTGTTATTATTTGGGACAGCTGGGCTGTTAAAAACAACCTCGCACGATTGTTGAATAATGCCATTCACATTAAAGGTGAACTGAAACTGAACCGGTAAACAGTGTTAATATATTTGTTAAATTTTACAAAAGATTATTTGAACATGTCTTACAGGGTTTTTCAAGTCACTTTCGAATGTGGACATAATTATTTACCGCCTCCAAGATGTTTTTCAACAGCTGTCAAAGCTGGTGTATTTGCTTCATTATGAAATTTCAGTTTTTACTCTTGATTTTCAACCCTTAACAAAGAACTGTCAAAACTCAATCCAGCTTGAAGCGTGTTGAAAATCATGCTGATGGAATTAAAAATTATTGTGATGGAAATGAAATGTCAGATTGATGTGGATTAACATGTTGCACGGGGTGAATAACAATGTTTACATTTGAAAGTGACTTGGAAAACCCTGTAACATAAATTCCCATGTACATTAACCTGCTCCAAATAGTCTTCGCTCAAACGCCTTTCAAAAATTCTACAGCAAATATTTGCTTAATTAGTTCATTTTCTCCTTAATGTTATTTCAAACAGAGTCATCATAGCTACCAAATTTGCTTCAAACTAAATTTACTACGCAACAACTTTGATTTTAACATCATTGATCAATAGCAATCCATTGGCTGCGAGCCCTTCTTGCACGCGCCCTTCATGCGCAATGACTTTATCCCCGCGAAGAAAGCGCAACAAACGTGATCCCCCGTACATACAATGTCGTGTGTGTGTGTGTGTGTCCCCTGGTGAATGTCCATAATTATTCACCGATGCCACAAAACGTGAATTGTTTGGTCAATCTTAAGCCGCTCCGGCGCCGTCCGCAGTGCGTTATCTGATCGCGGATCCTCTCCATTTGCGTTTGCCATCTTAAAGAGGTCTTCCGTGATCATTTACCTCCATGCCGATCCCGTGCAAATGCTAGTTTCTATTTCTCGCTATTAATCAGTCTAATCAACCGTAAGCATCACTCGGTGCACTTTTGCGATGCGATGCGTGATGTCCTCTCACGGTGTGTCAAACGGTCAAGGCGTGTTCGCTGCACGCTGCTGCTATCGCGATTTTGGCCATTTCGGTGCGATTAAATCAACATTACCGCTGGTTCCGCTGGCGTGTGGTGCCGATCCGTTGTTGAAATCACTTTCCCCCGCCATGTTGATTGAGACGGTAAATTTAAATGTCTGGTGGAATTAACGCCGCGAACAGTCCTTTACTAAGATGGTGTGCGATAATGGCGTTAACACTTTTAGGCGGCTCTGCTCATGCTTATGATCGTTCATACAGCATAATTAAGCGGCGGGGTGGGTAAGAAACAGTCGAACCGTCCGCAGCTCGTCGCTGGAGGATAATGTTTTCCTTAGCTTTTACAAAACGGGCAAAGGCACTAAGCGTTACCGCATACTTTCGTAAGTAAATTGTACGCTCCATTTGCAGTGGAGCGCTGGGGCAGTAAAGGGCGCGTGCTGCTCTCCAAACACTCCAAGCAACCAAGCAAAAACGCGATCACGATCACGGCACGAATTGCACCACCATCACCATCACCCAATATGCAGGTCACGCGTCACACTGCAATAAATTAATAAATGTACACACAAAACAACACAATTTCCCGGTTGCATTTTCCTTGCCCATCGTTGATCGATTTTGGGGGACTTTGTTTTTCCCATTCGTACTGCTGTATTGCGCTTTCACAACCATTGCTGGCTCACATCAAACAGACGCACACACTCCCACCAAAGCAAGTGAATGTCGTCGTCTTTGTGCAAATATAACCGAAAGGAAAATTACCCCAGCAGGGGAAAAAAGGGATGCAATAAACTACATTTTACGCAGAAGCACCCTGCTTCAAGGTCTGCCAATTTGCGTTTTAGCGCTTGCTTGCTTAAACCGTAATGGGAAGCAAAACCGTTCGCCCCTCTTGTTGCAGTGTGTGCTGTGTAAATAAACTCGATCCGGGACGTCCGTTTCTTTGTCCACACCGGCCAGGCGGGGGGGGGGGGGTTTGGCATTGAGTTCGGAAAATTCTACCCCGTCCCCATCCCCACTACCGGTCGCTTGGGAAATGTTCTGGCGCATGGTGTTCCCGTTCCGTCTAGCCGTCTGTCAGTGGACGCTGTTGTTGACGTTTTTGCGTTCATCCCACACCCCGGGGAACGGGGGACTGGTAGTACATTCTCGTAGCGTGATTTATGATTTTTTCCGGTGACCAACCGATCGGATTGCGCACTTGCGGAAAACTCAACTCGGCGGCGATCGACTTAACGCCACCCCGTCTTTTTGACGCATCTTCTAGAAAATTGGATTTTCCACTGACGTGTTTTGTACACCCGTCCACACACACACACACACACACACACACACACGCGTGTTTGCTGTACAGTTTTCCGCAGTTTATTTTCACCGCAGAGGGAACAATGCAGCTATCCAGCGGTCATGCATTCGAACGCGCTGCGCAATGCGCACGGGGGCGCGCGTGTGCGTTACTGGCGCAGGTAACGCTGCATATCGACCGCATTCGCATTCATGCACGTGCACGTGGAGCATTTGGTAGCTTCTCACACACGTGGTGATGTAACGCGCCGCAACAATGCATACGGAACATTAGCACTCATGCCGTGCATGAGTCGAAGCGATCAATTTCGGTGGAACAAGCGCGCGCGCGCGGATGATGGATGCCGCCGGCACATCCTGTTTGGTGGTGCGCGATGCCACTTTTTTTGTTATGTTTTGCTTGCCACTTTTCCGGTGCCCCGCATGCCGCTTACTTCAATCCACACTGGCCACTTCCGAGTGTGGCTGTGCGCTTTATAACCGCAGTCGGCATCGTGGTGGCCCACAACGGTATTTCGGTATCGCGTGGAAAAGTGTGTTTTTTACGAAATGATTATTTGAGTATCGTCTTGTTTGTGGACCCCCCACACGCCGATTTTCTTTGCCACCGGATCCAAAAGATGCGCCATTGATGATTGAAGCAATGTTACGCGGCGTGCGCAGCTCAATGCGCCACCCGGGAATTGGGATGGAAGAAAGCACGCAATATTACGTTATCACGATGAGTATCGCATTAGTTCGCATCGTGCACTGCCCCTCTCGAGTGGTGGCGGCGGCGGTGGTCTTTGCTCGAGCGCAACAGTTAAGATGTTGCGACAAAGACTCCGTCTAGTCTGGTGTAAACAAGTGCCCTTGTTAATTACGCGCCAATCGACTGGTACCGTGAACATGTGATATCGGTAGTCCGCGCAAAGGGTGGAAGAGGGGCACAGATGATAACACGCCGTGGGAGCTGAAAGTGGTGTAGAATCCGTTGGGTTAAGGTTGAACGCACTGAGCTGTGAACGAACATGTGCCTATCGTCGCTTTGTTTAGGATCGTGCGCATGAACCAGCATTACTTCCGTCTATTATTGGGCTAGATCAGTCCCGGTGGCGCATGTGCCAGGAGGGTGGCTTTATGTAGGTCAGCATGTGGGGTTGATAAGCCGTTGCCGGGGGTTGAAACATTCATACGGAAATGCTTCATGCGCTTCCATGTCGAATTCGTGGATAAACGGCTTGATTTCCTCGACGAAGCTACCATCAGAGCATCTGAAGTATGCAAAAAAGGTTGATTCTTAAATAACAGCCCTAGCACAGCATTTTACAGCAAAATAGCGAAAATTGTGTCATATCTCACACATTTTCAGTTCCAAACGGACAAACGCTTCATTCACAATCCAAAGTGAACTCCTCAACCCGCTATCATATACCTTGAAGCGTTTCTCGCTCTTTTGACAGTTTGCGCATTTGTTTATGTGTCAAAACCAGCTGATGAAACGTAAACAAACCTTGCTCGGGGAAATTATTTTGCTTGAAAATTCCCATTTATTTTCACTTTTTGACTATTATTTAATGTTAAAATATTCCAAATATAATAACAAAAGTTGTGCAATGTTATCAGAAGTACGCTAAGCCCTTTCTGCACGCAACTTCGTACACTTGTCATTGAAGAATTGCATCATCGTGGGTAAAGAATCAGCACCGAATTAGACCGGTGGTGGGTGGTGAAGTCAGTCCTATTTTTAGCTTCACTTTCTTCCACTAATCATTGGAAATCCCCGGTTTTTGCTAAACCACCACCAGCTGAAGCCGATACAGTGACATTTATAGAAAAAAGTGGAGTTGCTCCTAGAACTTCGATGGCTTCGTTTGTAGCAAAAGTTGTGACACGGTGCGAAGAGGCACTAGAAACTAAACATTTAAGTAAGATTTTATCTTAAGACAAATGTATTTAAAAGGGGTGTTGCTTTGAAAAGATTTGTCTCTAACGATTACCCTGCTCGTTCTCCACTTTCTTGCAGATCTCTCGGAATGCGAGCTGATCCAGGTGCCCGATGCCGTTTACCATCTGATGAGACATACCGAGCTGAAGACGTGCGATTTGAGCAGCAACGTTATCACAAAGATATCGCCCAAATTCGCTGTCAAGTTTAGCCTCATCACAGGTAAGCAATCCCCCCCCCCCACCCCGTCGCACAAATTGACACCCCGTGTTAACACTGTACCCCTTTCCTCGCTTTCCTCACCAACCAGATCTCAACCTGTCCCACAACCAGATGGCCCGGCTACCGGACGAGCTGGCCGATCTGCACTCGCTGGAGATGCTGGACATTTCGCACAACTCCTTCATCACACTGCCCGCCGTCGTGTTCAAGATGCCCAAGCTGCGCGAACTGAAGGCCAACAACAATGCCATCATCGACATCGACCGGGACGAGATCATTGCGTCCGACTCGCTCGAGCTGGTCGACCTGCGGCACAATCCGCTCACGCCGATGTGCCACGATCTGCTCAAGCACGCCGTCCTCTCCTTCCGGATCGAGCTGTCCGAGCGGGTGAAGGAGGATTGGGAAGATTTGACGGAATGTGAATGAGGCCGGGCGCGGCCGAGTGTGTCGGCGCCGGTTCGGTGCTTTTTTTTCCTGCCTTCAAATCATTAGCTTTAGTGGCGCACAGAACGGGGACGTCGTGCGTCGTCGTACGTTAGCGTGGTATTTTCTGTTTAGCTAGCTGAAACGGCTTCAACCGGCCCGATTGCGTTGGCGCAATCGTTATTTTAAGGCTGATGGCGCCCACGCTCAAGCTACTTATTTTGATACTAACCGACCGCATCTACCGGCCAGTCCGGCCAGTATGTTGTGAATTGTACTTAAGCGATGCTGTATTATACAAAACCAAACCCCCCGTACTCATATTAACCCTACCCGTTTCCCCCGTTCCCTTAGCTATTAAGGCTCTCGCTCTCTCTCTCGCCGTGCGTCGTACGTCTCTCGCTCTCTGTTGGTGTTTGGTTTGGATATTCTGCTGTAGGGAAAAGCGGGGGAAAAAGCATGCCAACACAGTGATTATGTGTGTCCGTGGTGCCCAAGATTTCTGTACCGATCCTTTGCATACAAGAAAAATGAGATTTTGATCTAGTCATTAGTCATCTGCAGTCCGTCTGACTGAAGCGATGTGAGTTGTGCACACGCACAAGGACAATCAGGACTTTTGGGAGGTAGCGATAGGAATGGATCAAAACACATGTCTCTCTAGGAACGCTGAGGAACGGCAATTATCCTCCCCAAACGCAACGACACGATGAGAATTCAAGCGGGGTGAGAGCGATGCGGAGAAGAGTGAGCAGCAGAACGAGCAGAGGCGGCACTAACACGCCAGAGTGTTGTTATTTGCTGCGATCATAAACGAGAGTGATATTAAATAAGTCAATTTTGTGTACATGCAAAAACCCACGCTGAAAAAAAAACAAAACGGTAGAAAGGTGGACACAGTTGTCGTTTTGTGAAGTGAAATTCCGTGTATTTTTGAGAATTTGCAATTCAATAACAGAGAGAGTACCTTTTTTCGGTAGTAAAAAAAAAGAAAAGATCGAGTGCAATTGTTGATATAGCAAAAGAAAAAAAACAAAGAAACATTTGTTAAGATCCCCTGTACCAGTTGGCAAAAAACGGAATAATAAATTTGTGCTTTGATAAAAAAAAACAAATTCCCAATCCACAAGGCTTTACTTAAAAAAGGAGGCTAGGGTTTACTTACTTACTTATCCGGCGCTACAACCGCTTTGCGGTCTTGGCCTTCCTCAGGAGTGTCCGAAACCGCTCACGGTCTCGCGCCTTCGTCTGCCAGTCCGTTATCCCGGCCTTAATGGCGGACGCCTCCACGCCATCTTGCCACCTCATTTTGGGCCTACCACGCCTCCTCTGTTCTTGTGGACGGCCCTTGCGGGCTAGGGTATCATATCGAAATACCGCCGAAATTCGTCCAAAATGAACGCATTGAGTTTTGGCGTCATTACTTACCATTACTATGAAGCCACAGGATGAGATTTCTGCTTCCTGATATGTTTGTTCATGTTCCCCATGTACTATTTCACTGTTTGGCCAATTGCATTAAGGCGAAGGGTAAGCGAACGCAGCGAAGTTAGCGACATTTATCCACCGGTCTTCATTTGCAGCTTCCTTTGGAACCTCAAGTCACTCAGGGTGGTCGACCATTTGGAACTGAGCTTTCTTTCGATGCTCTGATTGTTGTCTAATAGTATCAAGATTTTATAAATGCCCGTTCATGCTTATAAGACGTCCACAGACTTCCACACCGAGTTCGTTTTAGACGCTACGGGGTGTGCCGTTCTTTGATCGCGCACGTTTTTGAACGATGTAGCTTCACTGTGTTGGCCATCTCGGTTAGAGTTCGGCTGATAGAGGTGTCAAATGTTTGTCTGCTGACTCATGGGATACTATTATTGAAAGTGCAATTAACGTTTCGCTAGTGCGTGTGAACACGACCCCATGAAAAATCGACAATTGTATTTTTTTTTGGTTAATGCAATCGTTTATCAGAGAAGTGTATTAAATTGACTGTATAACGCGGTAAGATGTTTTCAACTAAACTAAAAACTTTATTTGCTTTGTTCTGTGGCACATTCTGTGCGGATACCACCCGTCATAAAAGTCTGATCCCTCATTGATCCCTCCCTCCGAAACCCAACCCAACGACGCACGCCACTTGCTCACAATGCTGTCGTTCGGTCGCGCCTAGCAGGCCGTTTGTAAATAATAGTATAGTGATAGTGCTAGTAGCAAGTAAATACAGTTCCGTTATATGTGCTTCTGGGTTTGCGGCTCTTTGGTTTTGCTGTCATTTCAACGATGTGTTTGGGTGTGTGTGTTTAACATTATAGCTTTATTTGTGTTTTATGCTTGTTGTAATGCCTTTTAATGCCCTCTGTGCTACCCTGTTTTGTTCTTTCTCTCTCTCTCTCTCTCTCTCTCTCTCTCTCTCTCTCTCTCTCTATCTCTCTCTCTCTCTCTCTCTCTCTGTATATCTCAGTTTCAACATGATGCCAACACGGATCGGACGAAATAGATTCCACTGCGGGGGTTCAGCAACTGCTTGGTTTGTGGCTAGGGGTCACAATTGCTACTCAACTTTCTAACGGTTGTGTGTGTGCGCGCTTGTGTTTATGCTAACATTAATCTTTCGGTTTTGTTTTTTGTTACTCACAGCACAAGAAAACAAGGGAAAACAACATACACACACACCATCTCTCTCCCACATGTGCATGGTTTCACGCGAGCAGTGTACAAGATAACGCCGGCGTTGGTATGCTCCTCCATGCGCGTAACATCCGCAATCAGGATCGTCTCGGGGGGAGTTTGGCGGCGTGATCTATGCTTTGCTGTCTTTGCTTTGCCGTAACGTATTTGTTTCAGTAACGGGTAATGGTCATGTGTAGAGCATGATTATGTTTGTACGCCTTGCTTTCTTCTAATTAATACTTTGTGATGAGCACTAGTTTTTATGTTTTGCGCACACAAACACGTGCTTCCTGCGCACGCGTTCCCCTAAATAGGCTTCCGTATGTGTGTGTTTGTTTGTTTGTTTGTGCGTTACTCGTTCGCACCTTGTTTTAAATAATCCTAATAATCGGCAGTCAGGCCCTCAAACAGTGATATATTGGGTTCAACACACACACACGCACACGCACGTACGATAACACGTGGATAGGTGTAGGAGCATCTGGCTTAGTATATGGTAGGGTATTTAAGAGCTACAGCAGTATTTAGTTGCAATAATGAACAATTCTCTCTCTCACACACACACGCTGTTATCTGCATGGCGCATTAATGATCCCCCTGCGACTATTCACATACTAACGCAAAAACATACTTCGCGTGAAATTCATTCTTGGTTCAGATGCTCCGGCATGGAGGGCAATGGCGGCGGGACCAATCCAAGGGGCTCAGTTGAATTGATCATCGCGCCACGGCTCGGCCGAACATCGGAACCAAAAAAACCGATTTCAGCGTACCAACTAACAGTCAACTTCTCATCCTCCCTCCCCTCGCAAAAACAACACGCACCGCAACGCGTTCCACTTTACAATTTACTTAAACATCAACAAAACGCGAGCACGCACGTTCAATGATGAAACCATTTGCTTACTGGCTGGGTGTATGCGTATAGCCTCAGGTATGCCTGGCTGCGTCTAGCGCTGCCGCTTACAGTGGCGTCAGCACCGAGCTGCACAGCTCGCCCTGCTCGTGCTTATCCTTCATGCTGAGCTCCTGCAGATCCTGCTGGATCTGGTCGAAGATGCTGAGGGCGGGCGGTACCGGCGCCACCTCGGCCGCTCCCGCCAGCTCGCCGCGCGACTCGTCCGACGGCGACAGGCCCTCCTCGTCCTCCTCGTTCGACGACTGCAGCTGGCGGACCCGCTCCTGGGCACTTTCGCTCGGGCGGGTAACGACCGCGGCCGCGATCGCCGCACTCGGGTGCATCTTGGTCGCGATCGCGACCGGCTTCTTGGCCGGATCGTTGCTCGGGTAGTGGTAGTGGTGCGACTGCACGTGCGTACCGGTCAGGTTCGTGAGCGGGATGCGGTACACGCGCAACGGTTTGCTGCTGGACGCCGACCCGTTCGAGGGGGACGTTTCGCCTTCGCTCGTTTGCGCTTTGCCCAGGTTGAGCGTCGGCTGGCGGATGAACGATTTGCGCGTGGGGGAACTGGGCGACGTGCCCTTCACGATCGTGCTGTTCCGGGGCGAGTTGGGCGGTACGGACGCTTCGCCAAAGTGCCGACAGAGGTCCTTCGTGTTCGGCAGGGGCTGAGCGCCAAAGTGCTTCGCCAGATCTTTGCTGCAGGTCGTCGTCGGGATGGAAAAGGACGTGCCGGCCTCACCGTACGAGTTGCTCTTGGCGATCGGTCGCTTCAGCTCGTCCACCGACAGGGACACCTCCTTCGGTTTGGCCGACTCCCCCACCGGGTTGGGGTTTTGCAGCGATTTGGCGCGCTGAATCTGGGGCGTGGTAAGCTGTCCGCTACCCGACTCGGCCCCGTTCGGGTCCGATTCGGCCGTGGACGGCGCTCCGGCCGAATTGTCCTCGTCCGAGCTGAGCCGGCTGCGGGCCGGGCTCGTCGACGCGTCGTCCTCCGGCACGACCCGGCTCTCCTCGATCCGCGGTTTGTTCATCTGCTCGTGGTCCTCCGCATCGAGCCCGCGCAGTTTGGCACCTTTGGGAATGAACTCGGGCGCGGTCGTGACGAAGAAGATGTCCTTCTTCGACGTGATCAGCTGCAGCTCGGCCATCGTAACCGTGTGCACCAGGTTGCCGTTCACCAGCAGCCGGATCTCCATCGTGTCGGGCGTGAACGCGATAATGTACGGGAAGGCGCACACAACCGACGACGGCGGTGTGTTGAACTGGAAGTCAAACTCGGTGCTGTTGTTGCACTCCTCCGACAGCTTCTGAAAGTGGCAGGTGTCTGTAAGGGGGAAAAGCGAAAAACGTTAGCCAACGCGAACGAACTCCGCGGAACCCTCGAACCAAGCTCCAACTTACGGTTGTAGCACAGCAGCAGCTCCGTGTCCTGCCCGTCGTACAGATCGAGCGCCGCAACGAGATGCGTCTGCGTGCGCTTGGTCGTGTCCGTTTCGTGCAGCTTCGTCCCGTGTCCCGTCAGCTCGGACACGATCTCGAAATGGTGCCGATAGCCGACGCAAATCAGCAGGCCCGCATTGGGGCACGAACCCTCCAGAATGGTCATGATCGTCGGCGAGTCGTGCAGGTGGATCTCCTTCAGGAACAGGAAACCCTCCACCGTGTCGTTGTCACTGTTCGGGCACCAGGAGGTCCACGCGGCCGTATGCTTCCACTGGTAGATGAGCAGCTTCCGCCCGACCGCCACCGCCATCCGCAGATGGGCCTCGCCGGCCCGCGATATCGCGTACAGATGGCAGCCGCGCGTCTTCTCAATCCGGCGCTCCTTCACGTCGACGCGCGACCGCTGCACCAGCCGGTCGTCCGTAAACTCGTTCAGCCGAAACACGTGTATCCGGTGGCCGTCCTTCTGCATTGCGCTGCCGCCCCGCACCAGCATGATGCCGTGGTCCTCCACCACGTTCAGCTGCCGCACGCACAGCGTCTTGTCGAACACGACCCGGTGCGTTTGGTCCTCCTTGATCAGATATGTACCTTCGTCCGAGGCGAGAAACAGCTGATCCTGGCCCCAGCTGTCCCCGACCAGCTCGTTCCGGGGCTGGAACGTCGGATAGAAGCAGTGCGGCTCCCAGGGCGGACGCTTGAAGACGGTACCGGCCGACGCGATGCTGGTCGGGGCGTCCCCGCGCACGATCGCCTCCAGCTTGAGGGCTTGACCGATGCGCACAAACTCCACCTGCCGGGCGTCCTCCTTCAGCTTCGAGGTGCGGGGCGCATCGTACAGCACCTCCGAGAAGGCTCGTCTGTTAAGCATATTCTGTGGGGAGAAAATGGGGGAACAGATGGAGAACGATATAGCTTTCCGACGCATTACCCGAAGCATGAGCGGCGAAAGGATTAATTGCCACGATTGTTTGGTCGCTAAACAGTGAACAGCTAGTAGACATTCATCCCAGAAGTAGTGCAATAAGGCAAGGAATGAAAGGGGTTTCTCTGTCATAGTCGTCTCCTAAAGCGACTGAATGCCATTTTCGAATAAACAAACCTTCCGACTTGGACGTTCATGTGCCCTTTTGGGACCCCCCATAAATGGGAAAACATTGACCCAATCACAACACAGAAACACCTTCTCCCCATACTTACCATTTTATTGTCGTGCACATACTCCTCGTACAGGTCCTTTATCAACATTTCCAGCGTCCGTTCGCGCTTCCGCGCAAAGGTCGGCGTTTGGAAGGTGGCCTTCTCGCCGTTGATCAGCTTCACCAGCAGAAAGTCCCGGAAGACGACCGGATCCTGGGGTGGGATGTTGGATGATGTTTGCACCCGATCCAGTTCAGTTCAGTCCAGCCCGACCCGGACCAACCCAGAGAGGTTTTGTTAGCCCGTGCAAGCGCATAACATTGTCGTCCGAGTTCGGCGTTTGGAGGCGCATCAAGGAAGCATGAGAGAAGAAGTGTAGGAAGAACTTTTACTAGCCATTACGGGTGACTCATACATGAAATGGTAAGGCCTAGCATAGAAATGAACCGGTTCAGATGTTGGATTTCGGTTTTATTAAGCTGTTATTTTACTTTTTTGCTGCTTTCTCCGGTGCCTATCAACGTTCCAAATGGCCGAGCAGGGACCTTTTCGTCATTTTAATAGCTTCGAGAGGAAGGGTCACTGGTCAACGCTCGTAAACACTGTTCAAATGTGTATGGGAAACAATGCTTTTTTTGCGCGTTCCCTTAAAAGTATAAATTTTGATAAAAATAAATCAAGACTTGTTCTGTTATACAAACTGTTATACACGCAATGAACAATAAACCTTAGCAAAAAAATGAGTTGTGAGCAAAACAAAAAACAAGTTCACAGAGAAAATTTTTCAAATTTTCATCCTTCCATCCGGACCCAATTTCCCGAACAATTAGTACAAGCTAACCCACCGTACTAACCGAACAACCGACCATAAAAACTGTACTTGTAGCTTCCGCCTAGAAGCCCACGAGTCGGCGGTAGCTGTCCGGTGCCGAGTTATGGTGCTTTGCTGTTGTGTTATGCTTCCCCCACCTCAAATTTGCCTTTTCCCTGTATTCCGGCGGATATTTCATATTCATTTATACCGTCATTCGTCGGTCCGTTCGGTCCGTCCGTCAGGGGCACTGGCTACGGAGAGCAACGGAATACAACAATCCGACCTGCTGGCGGAAGGTTTTCCATTATCCCGTTTGTTGCGTCGTCGTTTGACCCGTTTTATCGACGTCCTTCGTACGGTGTTTGCTGGCGTTGTTACCTTTGTCGTCGGCTGCTCATCCGCCTGCCCGTACGGGCAAAGCGGTAATAATCTGTAATAATCCATCAAGCTGGCTTAGAGGCTTCACCCGCCGGCTGATTGTCAGGTTTTTGGGGAGCAGGGGAGGAAGGGGGAGGTGCATAGTCAAGCTTTCCATTTCGGTAGGTGTCAGTCAATTTGTTGTGGTTATACTTGTTTTTTTTTGTTATATCCCTGGCCCTGTCCGTTCGAGCGTGAACTCGGTCGTCCTTCCTACGCCCTGTTTCTCCAAAGCGCGTGGGACGCCCCACGGAACCATTTGCTCGGAACTCTTGGTAACGATTTACGAGTCACGTGATGCGTAGTTTTTCTTCCATTTAGCGACACACGTTCTGTGTCCTGTTTGGTGGACTGTTTTTTCCCCTCTTCACTGTGTTCAAAGTGTAATAAGCTTCGAAATGCTTACAGCAGCGCAACGCCCTTGTAATTATTATGAGGACAGCTCGGAATGGACAAAACGTGAGCGGACCGCTAGCACATACACATACACATGAAGCACGACACACTCGAGCGAGCTAGAAATGGTCAATTAACGACGATGAGATTTGCATTCTCCACGAGGGTCTCGGTGCTGAGGTGAAAATTTAGTAGAATGTCTGGCCCTCCCTTTTCTGAATAGCATCTGCTTTGACAATGTGTTAAATTTTCACTAAAAACAGTAGTTAACCGATACAAAACAGCGAACATTCTTGCAGCTTTACTAACATTAAAGGTGGGGCTTTGGGAATTTAATCATCGAACCGGGTCATGGCGATGGTCGTAAAAATGCCATACGACGGTGCGTCGGTGCCGACTTACCTCAAACTCGGGCGGATTGGGCAGCGTCGGGCCAAAGGGTGGAACCGTTTCGTCGCAGTACACGGCTAACCGGTAGCGCGTCCCACGCTTGGTAACGACGGCGAACACATCTGCAGGGTGGAGAAGCGAGCATGGGGTTAGCAAGCGTGGCGAATATGATTTATGGGTCGAGAGATGCGCTGTGGAATGATTTGTTTCTTTTGTTGTAGAGTTTTTTGAATGATTTGCATTAGTGTTTTTTTTTTAGTTAATGATGATTTTTTCCCCTTTTTAATTGGATTGCAAACTGTCAATGAAGGTCATTTTGAATTTGTACTAAAAATTGAGGAAAACGCCTAAATGTAGGCAATTACAGTAACTGCTACAAAGAGTAGCGACGATCCTTCATTTTGATTCATCCAAAAATATGTTCAATTTTAATCTCTCAAATGATGTTCTCACGCTTTTAATGTTCTTCGTTGCACGCGTTCTTCCCTCTTCATCGAACGAACAAGTAATTGATTAAGCGCATCATGGACAAAAAACACTCTACGGCACGTGCACCACCACCCCCATGCACACATAGCATGGTTTTAAGTAGTCTATGATGAAATTTAATTTCAATGCCTGAAACGTGTTGTTGTCAGTGCGTCAGCAGGATTAGCGTACGCCGCATCAAAGTAAACGCAATCTATCTGCCCACCCAGGTGTGTGTGTGTGTGTACTTACGCGTAAATTGACTCTTTACGTTGTTCGGTATGAACTCGGTCTCTTCGCCCGAGGACGCCTCGTCGATGAAAATGATGTTGACGATATCGTTCCCGATGTGTCGTTTCCGCTCGACCTGTCGGGGGAGGGGTGTTGCCGGGGGATGTGTTGTCGAGATCAATCGACACGTGTATTGCGTGTTTTTTTTTATCAACCCGAGTTTTGAAAGTTGTGTTGATTTACATCGAGAATACAAAGAAATTTGATTCAGGTGTGAAGGATCAGGTGCGGTGGCGTTGAGGAATAGAATACAAGAAGAGTTCATTAGAAGCAAATTCATCGCACATTATGTTGGTTTTAGATTAACAATTGTATTAATACTTCGATGTGAAAAGCGAAATATGTGTGACATTAACCTTTGACAAGTATTTAAAAAGATCGTATGCAAAGTAATGGCATTAAAACACCAACATCTGTCTTCACATTTTAGCCAAGACGCTAATCAATAAGTTACAAACATCTATTACATTCTCTTTTAAAGCGAATTGCATACTTTTAGGCGTAGCTGTTAAGAACTCCCACAAAGTATGCAATCTGCCTTTCAAAACGGTCGCACCAAACAATCCATAGCTCATTCCAATCAAAGCTACACACGAATTTCATCGCCTACAATGTATGGATCGCGCCTACAGCGGGTCCAACTGTTTGCTGCGTAAATAGCACACCAGTGTGTGCAGGCTAATCGCGTTCACCTTAGGCAAGGCGTTTTTTTTTCTTTTCTTGTGGTGGGGAGGCAAGCTAATTAGCACATAAATTAAAGCACACGGACGGTGCCGTTTCCTCACCTGCTGTCGATTATCTCGGCTAAATGGTAGCAGCGTCGATACGTGGAACATTATCTCGTGCCCCTCGTACAGCGTGTAGATGGAGTACTTGCCCGTCATGTCACCTGGTAAATGCATGGAAAACATGGAAAGATAAGCTCGTAATGCGCTGCCAGAGACAGCAATGCTGGTGTGTATGTGTGTGTGTTGTAATTTAGCACCCCCAGCAGCAACGGAATGAGCTGTTATTTGCTCGTGCCCGTGCTAGCGAGGCAGCGCTTTTTATTGACCGACCGTGCGAAACACGTGCGTACCTTTCACATCCAGCCCACCACGGTACCGCTCCCAGTCCTTTAACCGTATCTTTTCACCCAGCAGCGTAAGAAAATCGTCAAACTCCGGACTTCCGGTTTCTGTTGGGAAGGGCAATTAAATATGGGGCAATGAATGGCGAGGGGAAAAACGGCGTCGCAAAAGAAGCCGCAACGCAGCGTTTTGCGTGAACCTTACCATTGCTCAGCATTTCGTCGTCCAGCTTTTGGCCGGCCTTCATGTACACCACGCCGAACTTGAAGTTTACCGAGCCCTCCTGCTCCTCGAGCAGCAGCAGATCCTTCTGGATGTCGGCGGCAAAGATTTCCTTTGGTGATTTGTTCGAGTCCATCAGCGTGAAGTTGGATAGGATCTGTTTCACCGTCAGCTTCTGCTGCGGGTTGTACGGCAGTGCCAGCTTCTGGGCACCCTGGTACGGTTGGTGCATGGGGAAAGCAAGCAGGTAAAGGTTAATATTAGTCACTCTGTCTGTACATCTCCCTTTCTCGCGATCTCTGATAAGTACGCTGGTGGGATAGCATTTTTCCGCAATTAAACATCCTGACACGGGGGGAGGGCTGGATTAGAATGAAAAATATGTTGTACAACTTCGCACAACCCACGCAAACAACAAAGAAATACACGATGCGTTCAGTTTTTGCGCACCGGGCACGGGCAACGGGATAAATTCGGCACAAAGAATGTACACTCACCCCCGGCACATTCACCATGTGCTTACAGCTTACGCTTCGATGGCATTTCGTTGTGCCGTTGACTAGGGAACCGAGGCTGCAGCCGTTTCTTTCAAACATTGCTCAACAAACACACACACACCCGCGTGTATGTTGTACATGTCACGGTAAACCGACGAGGAAACATCAAAGCAAGCGCACAACGTTCAAAGATTCAACCTACAATCTCGGGCATCACTACAAGCTTCTGGCGTGTTTGTTGCGCCTTGTTTCGCGGCATGCATAGCGTGGGAATAAAAACATTCAACTCTTTGCAAAGCATAAACAAAGTAGCTCCCGATCCTAACCCAGCACGCACCCCGCACACGCAGGTAAGGGATTGCCAATCCGTGCATTGAAAACAAATCACATTTCTGGCTACCATTTCCGGCCGATTCGTTTGTTGTCCCGCTGGGGCGCGGATATGCAAAAATGTGTAGCACAAACGTGCGGACCATAAATCAATGGATGAATTGGGGTGGTAAAAACAAGTCGCAAATAAAATGAGACAAGGCAAACGTGCCTTTGTTTTGATGCGATGCAGCAAGAGACAACAAAATATTAATATTTTGTGATTTGTTTCCGGTTGAACGTGGCTTTAAAAGGTACGATTAAAATATACAAAAAGCGAAAAAGCACATACAAAACGAAATATTTTGAATGTGCTGTACGAATGATGGAAGAAAAAGGCCCGAGGGATGATTCAATATTTCTATTTCCAATTCCTGTCCATCTTCGGGGCGTATGTTCTGCACGCCTACACAAACTACACACAGGCAGGATATTTTAGTACTCCCCTATGGGACGCCAGACGGTTTTGGTACGCTCCGGATAAGCACCTTAAAATAGAGAGCCACCATGTGCCTCCCGAAAGCACCGAACTGTTGACCTGCCGCTTCCGGTTTGTCGAAGCGTTTATCGACATTTGCTGTCGTGTTGCCTTCCTGCCGTTCCCGACCATCGCAATGCCGACATTTAGGCGCAAATAATGGCTCATTCGTTTGCCGATTCATGACCGGTTTCCCTCTCGAGGGAAAGCGAAACGAGCCCAATAATGCACTCTACGAACGGACCGGAAAGGTATGGAATTTTGAAACTTTGGAACACAGTAAAATAGGTTTTTTTTTGCTCGGAGGGAAGCGTAAAGAGTGAGAGAGTTTGAAAAGTGGGTGGTGGGGAAAGATCAAATTTGTCCTGACAAGAAGAATCGACATAGGGAGGGAAACACAGTAGCTTACGGTGTGCGTGAATAGGGCTTCCGGTCATAAAGTCTCCGACAGTGGCAAACTAAACTGTCGTACCTGAGTCTGTGACAATGCGTAAGCACGCCACTTGAGAAGGTCTTTTATTCGATTCTCACGCAGCACAGAGAAATGCTGATGCTGATAGAGCAGCCAACAGATTCCGCACGCACACCAACGCACCATCCACTGTGTACTGTCTGTAAGGGTCTTTTTCGGGAGTGAAGCTCCGGGAACAGAATTCGGTTCCTTTGTGTGCTGTGCATCGTGGCTTAATTGAAGTGATGGAAGAACTCACTCCAGTGTGCCATTCACAAAGTGCCCATGTTACGCAAAAGACGTACGGCGAGCTAGAATTAATTAGTTCCACTTCAGCAGTGCCGATTTGTGGCCGATCAGTTTTCAACAAAACCTCTCCCTCGGCGAAGAGGAGAGCACTTCATGAGCAATCGTGTCAACGATCACATTTGTTGCCTAGTACACGATGCCTACAGCTCTGTGTTCTGTCGCTGGTTGATTTGCCTTTTGAACCTTCCGGGAATAGGATATAATTTAGCTTCCCGTACGTATCGTTTAACACACAAACTCGATAGACAAGGTGATAGATTTTTTGTTTTTGTATACCTGTTTCCGGAACAGCATCACACGGTACAGGGGCATACATTTGCTGCCCGAGTCTTGGGAAACGATCGATAGGAAGTAGGGGCTTTTCTCCGAATCCATTCCGACGTAGTTTTGATGTACTGAAACGAAAGTATTTGTTTGTATAAGAACGGTTTAGCAAATTCAGTGGCTAATACTTTCATTTTGAAAACCACCACGAAAAAGAGGAAACGCAGGGGGGGGGGAAATACTAAGCGTAATTATCGCCTAAAGGTAGGCAATGCATTGCAAACATGAATTGACCATTATTTGAGCATTATTAAACCATTGGAAATAAGGAGATTAATGAGAGATGAATGGGTTACTGGGAGTTTTGGGCTATTTAATGATATGCACTGCATAACATCAAAAATCTGTAAAATCTTATCTGATCTGATTTATTCCAGGATTGCATACCTTCAGGCGCAACAAACTGATTTTACGATTGATTTGTACAATGAAACGTTAAAAGTCCGGATTGTAAAGCAAAATATATTCCAAGTGAGTTCTTCTTCAAAGTTAAGAAATAAATCCCATAGGTCATCAATCAATTGGAGTGAAAATATCACAAGAGAAAATATACGAACCAGACGGACTTTGAGATCGATCGTCGGGAAAAAGGTTACATTTTCCGATCTAATCAATGTAAATATAGCTCCCGCTTCTCATCAATAAAAAACGAGTTCCCAGATGCCCCAACTTTATCGCTAGAGACAGGCTGGCAGAAAAAAGGTAGAAAAAAGCATGCTAAATGCTGCATCATACTTACGCTTTCCCAGAAAATACTTGAAGTACCATCGTGTTTGATGTTCCGGGTTCTCCAGAATGGGGATGCTAGGGGATCCGAAAACCTTTTTTTTTGCCGTTGTTTTGTGTGTCCGTGTGTCCATTCCATCCATCGACGGCCCATCAAAATCGTTGCAGTTGAGTTGAGTTGTGCAGAAGTTATAATGGGTAGCGTACGGACCGCACGTGTTTGGGGTTCGGGGATGGTGTGTTGCGCATAGAAAATGGCGATGAAAAGGGAAAGAAAGCAAGTAAAATAAAGATATGGCAGGCGGGAGAATGAAAATTGGAATATTTTGATTCCCACCGGACAGGGGGCCCATCTTCCCATGTCTTGTCCCGAGATACTGGCACACTCTTGTGTGTGTGCGTGTTTATGCTTGCCTGCTTTAAACTCCGCTCAACGTTACTCGTCCGAGAACGAGGGTCAAAAAAGCTTCCTCCACAACTGACGCTTATTCGATACGACAGACTCTCGGAAACAGCCCTCAAGTGGTGTGTCTTTGGTGGGTTTAAAACTGCGATAGCTCGTCACTAGCCTGGTCATCCCCAACACAAGACTTCCCGCCCAAAATCGGGTGGAAGTTTTCGATTTGTTCTTTTTTCTAGCACTTTTAAGGGTGCCATCGATGCCAATTTGTTGACATCCGGCCAAGGGGAGCGATTGCTGGAGGGCCTTCTCGGTGGTGGTGGTGGTGAGCCCCCGAACCGGAATGAGGCGACACAAAGCGAGACGTAATTCATTCAAATTACTGACAAAGTTTCAGCAAAATTGATCATCATGGGCTGAGATTTTTATCCGTCACCTTCTCGAATCCGGGTGGGGTAAGAAGAGTGAAGTGAAAGCCATTCTCAAACTGGTAGGGCGGTTGCAAACAGCGAAGTCATACTCGGATCGAGTAAATTGATTTCAATTGCGTGGGAAAACCCCGAAGCTCTGTGGTGTGGAAGTGAAAGTTTCCTGAACGCTTTGGTGTGGCAATGTATACATTTTGAATTGCAGATATTCATTAAAAGGAGATAACTTTGTGCATTAAGCTAGGAGAAAAGGTTGTACTTTCGCTTTAGCAAGGAAGTCAAAAGATGTTCTTACATTTCCTACACTTTACAAATTGCTTTAAAATATTGATTAAGTCACAAAACCGTTCACCCGCCAGCAAAAAGCAGCATGACCCACTGGTGGAGCTAACTGCCAAACAGATGAATGCTAAATTACTTACCTCGTCCTTCTCGGCTAATGACTCGCCATTCTCCAGCCGAAACCGGCGACAGTTTGGATCCAATCCATCAATCTCCGACTGTGGCAGCTGCGTAGGAAGAGATAGAAGAGATGGGGATGTGTCAAAACCCGTCAAGATAATAAGTGATTTGATTTTGCTTCCGGCTTCCGTCAATCATATTAGCCGCGTAACACGGAAAGACCACATTTCCCTAAAGTGGCAAAGCGCGCTCCACTCACTTGCGAATGCGTCATATGCTGTAAGCTAGGTTGGTTTCTTGTTTCGTTTGCCAGGATAGATGTGTACGGTTTCGCAGTGTGCGGTGTAGCGTGCACTTTGGGATATGCACGACCTGGGCAAACAACACGGCTAGCCTGGAACTTGTGGTGAATAATTAAAAACTATTGTCCTAAAGCGATGCAGGCCATCGCCGCTTCTGCAATTATGATGTTGATCTCATGGTCACGATGTTAGTAATGGTCATGAGAGACAGAGCACAAAATAACGGTGAAGCACGCACGTGCAGTGCACGAATTGCTTAAATTTTTATGACAATCTTAAATAAATTTAAAATATTTTACTGTAACGAAAACATTCACAATTGTCCCGTCGTACGATGCTATGCGCCTGAACTTATGCAAATAAGTTTTTTTGTTCCTTAATATTATGTATACCTTTAGGCGCTTCAAGCACACAGCTCGGACCACCGTTTAAGAAACAAAATTGTTCATTTCTTTTGCTTATGCTGAAGGCGTAAAATATGAAAATCTACGAGATAATTCATATATTTTAAAATTATTAGAAGTATACTATCTACATATCTACCATGAATAGGCATCTTAACCGTAACAGTTTCCATACCTTTCTTTCCAATTCTTATGTGTGTGTATGTTTTTTTCTTTTTTTCATATTTTCATTTTCATAGTTCGTAAGGTTCGAACCTCCCCAGGTTATAGACGCGTACAGTGTGCTAGGCAAGCGCACTAGGTTCTTGACGCGAGTCGAGTCTTTTACTTTCCGCTGACTGTGCACACCACTTCGCCGAAGCGCTTGGATAGCAAACAACGCGCGGTCCCAACTATCCATCGCAGAATGCATAATTCATTAAACTGGAAGATTGCCCTTTCGCGAAGGAAATTCGTTGTGTGTGTGACCGTTGGACGGGATGTTACTACTGCTCGAACTAAAGTGCACCACTTGTACCCCAAACTTCTACACCGCAGCATTAAGAACCGTTTTCGGCATGGACGGTGAAACTAGGCGAAGGCTAGCACACTTCAGCACGATGCTGGCTCAGCAGTTTTAGCACCATCTTGCTGTGCTCTAGGTCATGTTGGGCAAAGGTAGGTTGATATGGATGTTGAGGACACGGTGCTGTGGTATGTTTCATGTTTTGCGGTGTACAATTGATACGCCCGGGAGAATATGTAAAGGTCGGGCGTTCAATTTTCCGTTCATTTTCATCGATGGCCATTTGCTTCACGTTACGATATCGTTACCAGGTGTCTCGGTGCATGTGCGAGGCTAATGATTGGCCACACCTCGTCCTTCGTGTTGGCACTTCCCTGCATTAGACATCGGATGAAGTTTTGTGCCAACTCGTACAGGTATCGCATTTCAGCGCTCAAACATCACATCACAAGGAGCACAAGGCAACCTACCGCAAGCGTAGACGTACCACTCGACTCGTGCCGGTGCTGTGATCCGTTTATTGGAAAATCCTCCGGATGTGAAAACGTGCCCCGATGAGGCTATTAGGTTATGGTCGTAAATTTCTTCCTTCTGTGTCACCCTTGTGCAGCTTCTGCCGGAGCGCAGATACACGGACACTTTTCAGCATGACAGCGACGGCTGCTAGCTTCAGCATCACCTGCGCCCCGTCAGACACGTGCGGCGGGAGACAATTGATTGTTTTTCTTGCTTTGAAATGTCGGTGAAGCGCAAATTCGTGGAAACAGAAACCCTGCAGGTGTGGGGTTGCTGGCAGATGCGAACCGCCATCGCTGTTTGTTTGGCGGACTAGCATTGATATCGTACGATTTCATTCCGCAGAAAAAAACACGCTAACACACACCAATGAACATTTGTTACATACACACACACGCATATATAAAACAAATATTGTTTTGTTTCGTTGCTATTGGAACAAGAGGACACAAACAATTTACAATTCTATAGAGCCTAATATTTAATTTGATCAACGCATGGGCAAAAGAACATAAATTTATAAACATAAAACCACAGCCACTAGTTTGTGAACACGGTAAACGAATTCTCTCACAGCACAGCAAGCCAAGGCAAGCCAAATGCGACAGAACCACGGCGTATGAATTAAACATAGATAGGAAAAGCGTCGTTAAACGTCACAACAAGTGGTCTTGGCCATGGTTCGCCGTAACGGACAAGAGGCCTTCAGCAAACGTTATCTCGAGCTGCCAATAGAAGCTGCACCCCCAACAGCGAACGATGTGGCAGTGGGAAAAAACCTTGAAACAACCTCATACGGGAAGAGTTTGGTGTGGCAAAAAAAAACAACTTTACGAAAACGACAAAGAAAAGACACCAAACGAGCAAACTATCGAGCCGCAGCGTTGTAGTTTGATGTGTGCCGCGATATAATCTCTAGCTCTTGTTGGGCCACACAGAAAACAACGACAAAAAGACTTCTGTTGCAGCAGTTTCCCATTTTGGGTAGCAAGTTTTCTCTACTCGCTGCTTAAAACATGTCAAATATGGCATTTTAAAAATGTTGGATTGCTTCCAGCGTCACGAGCCTGTGCACAGGTTTGGTACGCTTAGTATGGTGTGCAGGAGGAGAACCTTGTCAACAGGTCGGCTGTGTTTGTGGGAGACTAAAAATTGGAATGCATAATGGGAGGTGGAGATGTTTTTTTTTGTGTTTTTTTCTTTTACGTTGAACTGTGGGTTGAAAGACAATTTAAGTTTTTGTGTCCAAAAAAAACGCAGTGTGGCATCAAATCCAGATTATCAATAATTTGCCCCATTATTTCTGTTGCCAAGGAATGGAAAACCTTTCCTATGCAATGAAACCCTTAGTGTAATAATTGAAACAAATTTAACTTAACTTATTTGTAAAATCGGCGATCTCGTGGTACAATCGTCAACTCGTACGACTTAACAACATGCCTGTCATGATTTCAAGCTCCGAATGGAATTAATGTAATGAATATGTTAGTAAGTTTAAAAATAATCTCTCTTTTGTTGCAGAAGTTAAACTAGATCTTCATCCTTCACGCTGTGTCACACTTTAGACTAAAATTGTCAACTAATAGCAGGTCATTTGTAAAGCGAATCACATAACTAAAGACGGATTGATCTATGTGACTGTTATTGCTATTGTTATTGAATTTATTTGCTTTTTTTATTTAAGCCTAAGAAAGCTGGATGACTTTATTGCATAAATAATAATGATACAATTTAAAGTATTTATAGTAATCTTAAAGAAATGGTTAGAATTACTCACTTGAAAAGGCAAAGTTAATCAAAATCTTTATTAATTTTACTAACCATGGTTTGCAACTTCTTCTTTGTTTTTTGCTCAACAACCGTTGTCGGTCAAGGCCTGCCTGTACCTGTGTACCTTGTGGGGTTGGCTTTCAATGACTTTTGGATTATCCCCCCCCCCCCCCCCATAGCTGGATAGTCAGTCCTACGTATGGCGGCACGGTCTATTTGGGGCTTGAACCCATGACGAGCATGTTGTTAAGTCGTACAAGTTGACGACTGTACCATGAGACCGGCATGGTTTGCAACATTCAGCACAAATTTGCAAAATGCAAACCACACTCACGATCAATTCCACGACTGTCTAAACAATGAACTAATTTGACGGCTGCCAACATGAACCCCGGCGAGCAATCTGATGCCAATCGTGTCACACAAGATGCACCATAAAGAGTTCAGCGACATCATCCAATACGACACATATACACACACACACACACTCATATATACAAACGGCAAAAAACCCTAGCAACCGGCGCAGACACAGTCAGTGGGCACTGGTGTCCGATTAAAATCAATTTTAATTGAAACCATTTAACCCCTCGGGGTCCCGCCGGACTTGATCCGATGCTGAAGGGAATGGAACGCGGTGGTAGTGGCGGACAGGGAGCAATGCTTGGAGCGCTCGCGAAAAAATGGCGCCATTCCAGCACCGCTCATTGATGCCAATTGATTGACACGCGGTCGCTTCACATTGGCAACTGGAAAGTCTTGGGCCTGGCGCCGCTGGCACCCCCTTTCCCATCCCCGGGCCCAACCACGTGCCGTATATAAGTATGATAAGCCTTCGCCGGCGGGACAACATTGTATTTGCGGTGGTGACTTGGCGCAGTGTGTAACTCGCTCTGGCTAGCGAAACGCCGTTCTGTGCAAATCTCCAGACTGTTCCGTTTTGGCTGTGAATAGCGTTAACCGAAAGAGTTTGCTTTGCTGCTTGTGGTGTGTTTGGAAGCGCCAGATCGATACTGGTGGCGTTCTGTTTAGAATATTATCGCTCAGGACAGAACCTTCCAGTCCAGAGGTGTTGTAGAGTGGACCAATATCGGGTCAGTGTAGCCCTGTTTGCGTTGTGATTGTTGTGAAAACTGCTCAACTCAACAAGCAACCGTCGCTCAAACATTCCCAGCCTCGAAGGGTTTCTCTCAGCGATGAAGTCACGCAGCTCCTGCGGTCATCTGGCGCAGGCAATGGTGATGGTGTGGCTGTTGCACGCTTCCACACTGCTGCTATCATCCACCAACGGCCAGGAGTACGACAGCAGCTATGAAGAGCATCTCAACTTTAGCGATGTGTTTACGGACATTGCGGAGGACCTAACGACCGGCTACAGCCATGGAGGTCCGGAGACCATCCACACAGCCTTCCGGAGCCACTGTCAGGCCTGCCAGTTCCGGAACGTGTACGCGATGGCTTCACTCAAATCGATCCAGGCGCACGTACTGATGAAGCTTGGCATTGACTCCATGCCAAACAGAACGCAGTACCCGAAGATACCGCGCCACATTTTGGAAAGCTTCACCAGGCAGGAGGGTGTGCCACTGCACTCGCCCAGCATGGTGCGCGATACGGACTACATGGCGGACGAACCGTCCGCAGGGGTGGAGGAGATCGAGGAGGACTTTGACTACTATCCGATCACGAACAAGATCTACATTCTGGCGAAACGTGAGTAGTGTGCGAAGTGAACTGAACGCATCCACTAACGGCCCCTTGTGTCTTTATTTCTTTCCAAACCGTTGATTGTTTAATGTTACAGGAAAAGCAAACCGACCGAAAACACTCGAATCATAATAGCGTTTTTAGTTTTTAAGATTAGCGTTTTAAGCACCTGGGGATATGATACATGATATGAATATTAATTATTTCCTTTCCAGTTTACCTAACGTTTATCTTTGACCTTTATTTCAGAATTCGTCGATTAATTTCAGTCGCTATGTTCGATATAAATTATTAACCCATTTCTTTCCTTTCAGTAGGGTTATCTTACAATCTTGAAGCTCTTCTGCTTTCCAGGCCACTTCGATGAAGCACAGGCTCAGGTGATTTCACCCGGCTTACCAGCAACAATCCGGGGCCCTCCTTATTTCGCAACGCTTTATCCTCAACCCTCAAGGGTACGAGCAAAAAGGGATCATTTATAAGGATTTATCTCAAACGTTCGAGCCACTTTAGGGCCGTCCCATCCAATTGGATATATTTTAACATCCCGTTTAAGCTTGTCCCAAGTGGTTTAAATTAATCGACATGCTCTTCAATGTCGTTGTCGGGGCACTTTCCGTGCTTAAATGAAAACCGGACACGAAAGGACACAAATAAAAGTTCCCTCTTGAAAGGTAATTATTCACACTTCTAGCTCTCTTTCTTTGATAAAAAGTGGGACGAAAATGAATTGGTTTTAATCGAAAGAAACTAATGGAGGTTCATTGCAAATGGTTAAAAGGGGTGCGATGGATAAGGGGAAACCATGGAACTAGCATACCTTTTAAGTAACATTTTGCTCGAGGTAATGAATATTCTTTCAAGTTTTTCTCTTCTCGATCTCTACCCCATTCCCCACTCTAGTGTCAGCAGTAGTCGAACGAAAGCGCGGGTTAATTATGCACACCTTTTTTTTTTTTTAAAAAACGGTCTCACGGGGATACCTTGGCACATTTTCGTCTTAATTATAACACATTGATAAGCCTTACCTGGTCCACTGATCCATAATGACGCCGGGAGAAGACGCCTCGCCTCGAGATGAGCTCTGTCGCCGAAGTACTGGAAGGAACAGAATTAAAGCAAACAATAAGAGAGAAGGTTTTGACAAGGTTTCATTCTATTATGACTTATTTCTGAAAACAGTACTCAACTCCAGTTTTGGTACGGAATTGTGCTCGAGTTGCGATGGTATCGACGAAAAACCGCACTGCTGCGCTAATTGGTACTAAATAGACTCTTGCATAGATCAAAAATTCAAAACCCCTTCCGCCCACCGACTGCACTCACGTAAATGTGCAAACAAACATATAAACAAGCTGCTGCTTTAACCTCCGCTGCCAAGTTCGGGGTACCGTCGGAACGAAAACCATTAATCAGTGTCACCAGCGTTACCAGGGGAAATGCCGAGTTCCTGGTAATGATACGGTTGCGTGAACCAACGGACCGCCTCTTCCAAGGAGAATGTCGTTTGCTCGATGGTCACGATGATGAGCTGGAGATGGTGAACAAAAAATAAACCAGGGCACGTTTTCAGTACGAGACGACGCGTTCGAAATGAATGAAATAAAATTGTGCTATGCGGCAGATTTTTGCGCTTGGGTGTGATCAGAATGCTTTCGAGATGCTCGAAAAGCAGCTCAGTCGCCCCGAGCAGGTGGAGTTTTTTGGCCTGGAGTGTTTCATTTCATTTTCCAGTTTAAGAGTATTAAAACCGGCGACCGAAACTGGCGAGAACGCTCTTTTTAGGGTTTAATGGTTGAGCTGAACCTAATTTTTGGAAAATCTTGATTTGCTCGCTAGTTGGGCTGCTGGTTACGATCGCAAGAGTTGAGGTTTGGAATGTAGTGGGATGATTAAGAGGCACATAAATAAGACGGTAAACGTGAATGCAACAGCTTATGTATGGGGCTGGGAGAAATTTTTCCCATAAAATTTAATGCAATTATTTTCAAGCAGCCTTTTTTAAAACGGCTTTTGGGCCTTGGGTGTGGCGCGCCTGAAGGTATGCAGTATTTCTGTATGGTTTGTGTAAAACGTATACATTACCAAAGAAATATATTTTCGTTTGATAACTGAAGTATTATCACTGATATTTCCAAACAAGCGAAAAAAAATCCTTCATATCATAGAGCGTTTCACCATCACAGAATATAAGATTCTTTCGGTGGGCTGATACAATATCGCCTCGATGTATGCAATCAGCTTATCAAAAAAGTATTGAATAAAAACTTTTCAGTTTGCATTATTGTTATTGACTTAATGATGACTTTGAATTCATTTGTGATTATGTGCTTACGAATTATCATCTGCACTTGATTTCTATTGATTTCCAGTTATTTGAGGCTAGATAAACAGTGCAAATTAATAGTTATCGTTGATGAGTTGTGCTAGGAGTTGAGCAAATGGCAGGTTCACATTGCATGGACCATGTTGTCCACACCCACCACCAACCGTGATACACCTTCAACGATGATACAAAACTTTCCGGCGCAATAGAAATAACAGCCCCGACCAACCTCAAAAACGTAACGCCCACTGTTTATCTTCGACCGTTAAACGAACACAAACAGCACCGCCAAGAGAAAAGCCAAAACAATAATACGCTTTTGGGAGGTCCGCTTCGAGGCGCCCTCACGTGAACTCCACCGAAAAGGGTACTCCAAAGGGTTTCTTTACCCTTTCCTCGGACCAGCCAATGGACGAAGGTTCGATGTAGGTGTGCTTTGATGTTCTGGTCTATGTTTGCACCGGTTTTGGAAGGTCAGAAGCCGCCCAGGCAGGTTACAAAAATACACACACACATAAACACAGGCATCACCATTGCATGCATCTTGTTTACACACCCAAACCGTAACGGTTTACGTTTGCTTCACTAGGCAGGATGAATCAGAACAGTCCCAAAACGATGGTTGCTGACAGTACGTTTGAAGTTGCACGATGTGTGCAGTGCGTTCGGCAAGGAACGTAAGCATTGATTTCCGAGCTCGTGCGCGTTCGAACTGCACATCTTAAATCGGTGCAAATGTCTGGAAAGCCAATCAACTACGTGCCCTCCGTGCCCGGGCACTGTCTGATAAAAGTTGGCGAATGCTCTCTTTAGGTGTTCTCTTTTACCGAGCACGTAACAGCGGGCCCCTTGCGGCAGTGTGCAGTGTAAGGAAACGGAAATAAACTTTGACGTGTGTCTTTGTGCCGGACATAACCGTATCAACAATAGCGATCGCTAAACTTCTTACTCAACAGTGCATCTTGAGCAGCTCATGCAGCTCGTGTTCGATGCTCATGACGTAAAACAAACAACTCCGTAACAACTTTGCTCGTCTTTATTTTAATGGTTTGGATAGGTTGATGGAAACGATTGCTGGCGGTTGAACGATATGCAGGATACTGAGCGGAGTACCCATAGGGCGCTTTCGTACAGAATATTGCTGTGAGGACCTTCGGACAAGAATGAGAATGATACGTATTTTTGTTTGTTGGTTTCTTATTGTATGAAGGAATTGCAGGCGAAAAGGTAGCTATGTGCCGCTAATGTATAGCCAGCTCTAGAGTTAATTCCCGATAAAAATATGTTAAATCAAAGTTATGATAGGCTATTAGCGGTACGGTTAATTTAATGCATCGCTTTAATCGTAGCAAAGTTGGATCTATTTACTTTTCAATCAAGGCAACACAAGGCAACGCTCTAATTGCTCGAGCGTTAGTATACAATGTTTCCCTTCCAGACAGTCCCATTTGGGTTTGCGCCCTTCCCCACGGTTAACGAGCCCCTGGATAATTGTTAGCAACCGCTTGCACTTACATTACACTGGACGCTCGTCGCTGCAGAACCCGCAGCGCCCCGATGTCTCGGTGCGGGGCGCGCGGTGGTGGCGTGAACAAACTCTGACTCCGGTCGCGCACCGGATCCGAGTCTCGGTACGTACGAAAGATGGTCGCTATTTTGAGATTGAAGCACAACATTGTCCATTCGAATGTGTGCGTGTGGCGGGATCACATGCACCGATCAGCTTCTAGCACCCGTTGGGCGGCCCGTTGCCACCCATTACATACGTACACTGCTCATTATCGAGCTCGCAGCAGGACGGCGTGTTAGGGATGGAAATGGTTTCCGGCTGCCGGTTTTTAGGTGGCCCGTTGCGCCCACAGCCAATGATTCCGTGCTGACGGGTGTTCGTCACAGCGAATGGTGGTAGCGCTGTTCAATTTAGCCGTTCCCGGGTTCGGTTGCTCGGGGAACTGCCACTTGTCACCACTTGACCACACACACACACACCCACTGCACACGGGGACACTCGTTTTACGCTCCACGGGGGACGATTTATGGTCGGAATCACTTTAACATGGTTGTTTACTTACGGAACCAATTTCACTGTGTAATATCACGCTGTTAGTGTTCTAATGTGGGTACGGAGAGCATTTTTGTAGCGAGGTTTTGAACGTTCTCTGTCACAGTTTGCGATTGCCGGTCAACGCTGCACTGCGCACATCACACCGTTAATCTCCAGCAGTGGTCGTCGTGCGGGGATTAGGTTGCTAACTCTTTTATCATGAATCTGACAATGTTAAGCGGTGTGTTAGCTTACATTTATGAGCGAGTTTAACCGCAATCAACGAACATATTTTGTTCCTTCTCTAGCGAAACCAAACAAACAGGCACGATTGTTCAAAAGGATAAGTTTAGCTACGCTGCATACTTTTAGGCGTTTGAGGTATACGACAGTCGAACAGTATGGACTTTGAGCGACAAATTTTTGTTTAAGTATACAAACCGTAGATGAATGTTCGTCGTTTAAACGTTAAATCTAGTTTGCCCAGTAATATCATAAAACCTCATCTCCTATCACACAAACTATCTAATGAACAAGATTCTCCGTCGCATTCTCTACATGAACAAGTAAAACTTTGATGATCCTGATCCGATCGAACTTTCCCTTCAATTTCAGGTGCCGAAAGAAAACCAACTGGCGGGGCGTACCGCCCACTTCATAAAGCTGTCAATGTCTGCTGACTAGTAACGGTCGCACACGAAACCTGCCTCACGCACAGCGTGCCTAATGCACGGGAGAAAAGAAATAAACAAACTCAAACAGTAAGCTGCTGACAGCCATTTCGGGCCGTACATTTCATGCAAAGCCGCAATAAGCCGCAATGTTCGCCATTTACACGCAGGCAGCAAATCGGGCGACGAAAAACTTCCACCCAATGCAATGACGTGCGTAAAGGGTGAAGGAAAACTTTGTTTTTCTCATTAACTACCACCGCCGCATACCGGCGCGCTGCACACTGCTGTCACTAGCAGACGGTACGGATCAGAGGAGAGAAAACCGATTATCCCTGGCACCGTGCGGTCGAGTGCGCAACGTCTGTGAGCGGGTCGGTTTTCCGCCGGCGTGCGTCAAATCCAGCTCCATACAACATGTGCCATCTTCTCTGGTGCGATTTCAAATGCACTTCCGCAAAACGGTTCGATTACTCGGCTGTAGTTAACTGCAGTGAGCAGAAGGGAAGGTTGGGAGGGATATGTTACTATTGCAACCAGCCGCCTACCAGTATGCATTTCCCACCGGTCCCTGATGTAATTAGTGGCAGGTTAGTCTCGGTTGATGTACACTCAAAAGGGATACCGCTTAATAATGCTAGGCAGCAGATGAATATGTGTGTGGGAGAGAAATTGTGGGTGGTAAATTGCGACAAATTTATGAGATACGCGACCCCAGCAGCGGCAATTAAATGCTGAATAGTTTAATCAATTGCTAATGACTATTAACGATGCTGTACTTTGAGATTGAAATCGACAGATGGAGACATGAACGTAGGGCTTTAAATAACTGAACAGATTGGCCTTTTGTGTGTTCCTTAAAATAATGTTAAAGCTTCTATTATTGATTCTCTTTATGATACAATCTTACTCGTATCTTTAGGTAGCACAGAGCGCCTAAACATATGCAAAATTCTTTTTTCACCAAATATTAATACATAATGTCTGAAGTTTATAATTTAATTTCGTTTTAGTAGCAAAGAACATTTCAAAACTGGTTTTGGAGTATCAATTAACACACAAACATGTGCTAAGAAAAGCCATCAAGGGACACCGTGAAGTATTACAACGTTTGTAGATGAAAATTTTATTTATCATTCTTATAGGCGTTTCCAACTACCTTCATAACTCAGCTTAAAGCAGAGCAAGGAAAGCTACTAACCAGATTTATGAATGCTTTTAACGTTTAAATCAAAGAAGATGAAAACTCTCAAGAAACCCTTCAAGCACGGTCCCTTCTTTAAAGCACTCCAGATAACTTCCCTATCCCATTCGCTAAACTTTAATTGTTATTACTTTTTCCTGGAACGGCCCGACATGGAATAAGTTTGTTTTCAGGGAAACATATTTTTACAGCTACCTTTGCCACTCCGTAGGCATCCGGTATCACCACTGCCAAATCATTATATTTTTTACTTTTCGATCGTTCCACGCATCTGGCCACCAGTTGCCATCAATCGCTCCCCGTTCTGTCCATAGATCATGGAGACGCATGCAGATGAGCAAAAAGCAAAAAAAAAACCTGAGCAAAATCAATGTTTGAGCCAATTTTACGGCACAATTCACCTCACTACCATGGTGATGGTGAAGTTCGCACCATTTTCTTCCTGCTCGATAGACTGCATGCTTGCATAATAAGCGCCAATTTTACGCGAGGTTTTTTCTTACATTGGTTTCCTCACTGTTTACAGTGCAAATCGAACGGTTCATTTCAATATCACCACGGTAACGTCGAATACGGCTCGAGCGGCGATCGAACGCCAAGGGATGCACAAAGACAGCTTCATGTGCCTTTGTGTGCTACCATCGCAGATCCTTTGAGTCGGTGGCGTGGATGCTTTGTATGGCCAGCTTGTACCTCATCCACTGTGTCGGGAAATGTCTCGCTTCTCTAAATGCATACCGTGCACTGTTTACTCTTCACCGATCGATGTTCTTATCCAGGATCAGTCAAGCAGCAGCAACAGCAGCAGCGACAGTACATTGTGAACGACACAAAGAGGGGTGAGAATTGCCGGGGCGAAACAAGCAGAGCAAACAGATCATAAGGTTCCGGAAAATTGGAAATGATAACAGCGGGCAGGTTCGGGGTGTATGCGTAGAGGTAAAGCGACACATGGACACATTATGCTTTCAATTTCCCCTGCGGAAGTTCCGGGCGGTCATCCCGGACGGACACACACGCTGCCTGCTCGCCTTTCTCGCACACAATCAGCTGTGTCGGCATAATCTGTGCTTTGTAGCGACCCAAGCGATAATAACAATCCCTTCGTCGTGTTGGAACGTGTCAGCTAGTTAGTTGCTAATGTGAATATTGTTTGCGGATGAGTAATCCTTAAAACAAATATTCAAAAAGTAAAAGTGTAGTGAACGGTTGAGCATAAACGGTATGTTGGAATGTGTGTGTAAACTGAATGTATGTTAAAGAAAGGTTGTTTGGCTCACTAGGAAGAGTTTCTGGAAAGTGTTATCTTTTTTTATGAAATAGCTTTTAATAGTACGACGTTGTAAGCTAGCTATAAAAAACGACGCCTCAAAGTATGCAATCTGAATCTAGCAACGCCTAAATATATGCTGCAAACATTTAAAAATCTCTTTTTTAATTTACAGTCACTTATGACCGAAAACAAAAGGCTAGAATAAATAAAAACAAGCTCTGCTGTCCAGACAGCTCGGTAAACCTTACATGCAATATATTGTCATTCCCATTTGGCGATCTCAAACCGCGGCGTCTCCGTTGACATGCAGCCAAAAAACAATCGGCCCGAAATGGTGTCAGTAGAGTTAACTGCCCAGTTTGGCGTGGTGTGTGTGTGCTATGATGTCCCGCTGGTCGATAGTGTTTAAATTGAATGTAAGCCTAGACCAAAATCTTACAAATAGAACAATAATTACACTTTCCTTGCTATGCTTTAAAGCTGGCAAACATCAACAACAAAAAATCATTCGAAATCGTTCTCTGTACTCGCTTCCAAACAAAAACTATTGTAAAAATGATCGTCAAT
>SIXB01001456.1:0-40625 GCA_007018985.1 Anopheles bwambae
CGTTGACAGGATTTGTGTAAAGATTTTTTACGATCCGGCGTTTTTGTGCATGTAGTTATAATCAAACCTACCTTGTCCTTTCCCTGTCTCGGCAAGCGTTGTTGTATAGATGTGTCCGTGGCGGTCGGTGGCGCTTGTGTCATTGCATAGAACGGTTTCTTGCTGCAGCTTCCAGCGCGGTGGCAAGCGGGCGAAAAGTTTTCCTGCCACCCAGCCTCAATGGATGTGAATGGATGTGTGTCTGGCATTGTTTTCTCGTGTTTTGTGGTGAGCGATTTTTATGCACACTCCTCACGAAATTCCACCGCCCTTGTTCGCACAACAACGTGCGCCAGGAACGCTCCAGACCGGCGGGCGGTGGGCCGGAGTGGGGGCCTCTTTTTGTTTTTGTGTGGTTACGTTATTAGATTTTACCATAGCTTCTGCTCTGGTAGATCGGTTTCATTTCTTCAGCCCCTGCTCCTTCTCCTCCTTCTACTTTACCGCCACCAATCATGCCTTCCACCAGGAATATGCTTTGCACCTTCCCGCCCAGCCCCTGGACCGTTGGCCACTGTTGCATTCCCCGCGCGAGAGACGCTCGCTATTCATTCGCGTATAAATTATGGATGCATTGTTCGTGCGGGAAATAAAACTGTAAAAAAGAGGTGGGAGGAGGAGGAAGAGGACGGGTTTGGGAGGATGGAAATTTTCGCCCGCACTCATAAATATGTGGCACCAACAAGGGAAGAAACGCGGTGCCTGGGAAACACTGGAAAGAAGGATTCATTGCCAGCGAAAGGACGGCAAACACAGGAACGCACACACACATACACAGCCATACCAGCACCATTGCTAGAACACGTGGCAGAAGAAGCGCGAAAGGTGTAGCTGCACTGGGGGAAACCTGACACCAAGAGCGAAAGAGCGGTTTGGGTGAAGGTTTTCGAAAGAAAAGCGCAAATACCAACCGAAAGCTTACTGTAGCGATACACAAAAACGATGCCTCCGTTTCCCCCTTGTGCCGAAACCCACACCTGGCCGGGGCAGGGCCTTGCTTCGAGACTTTCGAGCGAGATTTTTATTGTTGCACTTTTGCACCCGTGCGCGGAACGGGCGCGCTTGCACCAGCTGGCGGAAAGATATTTCAAAAACATGAAACGAACCGGGCCCCGAAAAAACAAAACAACCACACACGCGAAGCAAAAAGAGGGAAAAGGCACGAGGCAAGAGAGACAGAGAGAGAGAGAGAGAGTGAGAGAAAACAAAAAGAAACAAAGCGCGTGCAGCATGATTTGAAATTTGAATTTATGGGTCGCGCACAAGAACTGCGTTCCCATTTTTTTCCGCCCGCTTCGCTGCTGCAAATATTCAATGAAACGAAGCATCCCGAGTACAGGGAGCAAAACGTGGAAAGAAAAGGGCAAGCAAGATAGAGAGATATGGGGGCCTGTCGGGCTCTTAATTTTTGTTTACCTCACAATTTTGCCCTTTGCGTTCCAATGGACGGCTTCGTTCGGCATTTGTTTCCGCGAGCGCGCGCGCTGTTCAAAGGCCACCGTTCAAATGCAGCGTAAGAAAATGTCAACTTTTTAAGTTTAAATTTAATAAAATGCTGCCCTGCTCCCGCCCCGGAAGCGCTCAGAATCGGAACCGGTAAACTAGGTAGCGTTTTGTGTTGCTGAAGCAGCCTTTTTTTTACTGCTCCACTGAATGTTATTCTACCGTGCAATTTAATTCTTTTATCACAAACAACAACGCAAAGAATGCACGCTCATTACCTGGCGTGGGGTGGTGTAAAACCCGGGGGGTAAGAAAGGCAATAAATTACTCACTCTTGCTGCTGTTGCACCGGACGGAGAAGCGATCGTTCGGTGCAACCGGTAGATGGCGCTGCGCTACCGTCAAGAGGTCAGCGTGGTTCTCGCGGCTCATGGAGACGCCTGGTTGTTAGCGGCGAGGCGGTTCGTAAAACATAACAAGATGGAAGTTTTTTTATAATCGTATTATATGAAAATGCTTGGTAAACAATTTCGATGAGCTTGTTAGTCTTATTTTGAGTTGATGGGAAATTATTACCATTGCCCAGAATTATACCCCACGGCTGTCCCAATGCTCCTCCCAGTAAAGGCTGATTTGTGTCGAGCTGCGTTCCTACGATTTTTTGATCGTATCCCTTAGATGTTTGGTTCGTTCCCATAATTTATTGGTATTTTCCGATTGGATATCAATACAATTGAACCAAAAAAATCAGCCTAATGACCAAAAAATCGTGGGAACGCACAAAAAAAATATGGGAACCCAACAAAAATTGATGGAAACCAACCAATAAATCGTGGGAAACCCTGTAAAATCAAATTTAAAAAAGTATTATTACAAACATAAAGAGTACTATTATAAGCTAGAGTATAAATCTCAATCAAAGAGGTAGTGATCTAAGCCATTGCCACAGTTTACATAAAATTGTGATCTAGTTTCATGTAATAAGAATCGTTGTCATATTGTACGCTTAACTGAGCACGAAATTTTTAAAATAAAAAAAAAAATTTGATCAAACTACTCCAACTACCGATTCGCTTTGATTGAGTTTGAGGAACTTGTTGATTATTCTTATTTTTTAGTATGATTGGCATGCTTTTTGTTCTTCAGTTGGCCGACAATTTAACTAGCAAGCACGCGTTTATATGGTAAAAATGCTAAAAATAACCAAAAACTCTTGCTGGAAGCTTAGCTTTTGCAAAAAATATATACAGGTAGTCCCCGAGATACACGGTATCTCTTATACGCGGATTTCTAAATTTGACAGTTATGTGAGCAATTTGTACTGATTTGACACATCAATTGTAAAATGCCAAATAATTTCCATTTCGATCGAATGTTAAAAAACATTTAAAAAACATTCCAGTCAAAATAATATCAAATAATTATTTAAGTGGCTAAAACCACCCCCTACTCGCAAAATTATACGAAAATTAGTGATATTTAGGCTGGAAATCACGAGACTTACTTACGTCACGAGATGAACTTACGCAGAAATTCAAGATACGCGGTATTTTGCGGCCATTTTCGGTCCCCAATAACCGTGTACCTCGGGGACCGCCTGTATGTATAAATAGAAAAACGTTGAAAATTTAAAGACGAAAGTTCAATTGCAGGTCAGGAATTAGTAAATTAAGACTTTATATAGGTATTATCAAGTTGTAACGAATTTGACACACTATTGTAATATAGAATAATATTACGACAGAAACATATCACATAAAAGTGATTAACATACTAATATCTATGCATAAAAGAAGTATTCTGTACCAGATCCATAAATTACGACATGTTTCCATAAATTACGACATCTGTCCAATGTACTTTGACAAATATTCATTTGACTGTTAGGAAAAACAAAGATTCATACATAGTCCTCAGGTTCTCCAGTTTATAGCAATGTTCATCCATCAAAGCGACGAAAATCAGAGAAAAAAATCCATCTACAGGGCGTGTAGCCAATCTTTGGCGTCTACTGTTTTGGATGTAGTGAACTATAGTGTTCTTATTTTGGCATAATATTAATCATTTCATTTACACAATCCTTTAACATGCTAAGCAAGACGTAAGCAAGGCGTCAAACTGATCTAGAATACATCAATGATATATTAAAGTTGGTTATCATTTTTTATATTTATTGCGAAACAACTACAGAAAATAAACAAATCAATAAAACTACAAAAACTACATAAATAAATAATCAGATGAATTAATAATCATAAAGAATGTAAAAACGACAATGACCTTATCTTTAAGAATCCTTCTCAAACATTACGAATGCAAAAAAAATCAAACATGGTAAAATAAACTAATATGCATAAAACAGATGATTGCATTACCTGATTATAAATGCAAGAAATAAGATAGAAAAGGACAAGGTTGTAGAACATTACAATATTATTCGTAAATGAAGGTAAATATATTCAAAACATCAGAAAAACATCTCTTTTTGAATGATATGTTTACGTAAAAATTGTTTATTTCCTTGTTTGTATTTGATTGCTCGAGATTTCGGAAAGTATTAAACTCAGTAATACAACTCAGACATCATTTTAATATATTGTCACGACGACATTCATCGCCATGACTGACTGTTTGGTGCTGCACACAGACACCACTGTTTATTCCTCTTCGCCCTCACATCAACAACCCGCCAAACACCGATCACTTATATCACACCTTAAAAACGGTGCCACCACGATCGATCCTTCCTTCCTTCCTGCTAACTGCTTAGTGATGGTGCTTCTTCACCTTTTTAATGTGCACACTGACCGGGACTGGCTTCTCGATGTAGACTGGCTTCTTCACGTACACCGGGTACGGCTTCTCCACATGGACCGGGTACGGCTTGGGCACCTCCACGTACTCCTTGTGCACAACCGGCACCTCGTACGGGACCTTCACCTCCACCGGCACCGGACGATCGACGTGCACCGGCACCTTCTTCTCCACGTACACCGGCACCTTCTTCTCGATGATGACCGGGACCTTCTTCTCGACGTGCACCGGGTACGGGATCTTTACCGGCACCGGCACGTGCTTCTCCACCTCGACCGGGTACGGGACGGGCACTTTCTTCGTGATGGTGACGTGCTTCACGTGATGATGATCCGATCGGCTCTCCAGCTCACTCAGGCCACGCTTCTCGATGGTTTTCTCGCTCGAGTCTGGAACGGGGACTGCTGCCACCAGCGCAACCACGATCGAAAGCACAATAAACGTCTGCAAAAATCGTGTGTGAAAGGGTGAAATTATGCAGTGAACAAGGCTCAGAAGCTTTCACTTTGATATCCGTGCTGCCTTACCTTCATGATTGAACGTTTGGGTAGTAGATTGGTTTGGGTGGAAAGACTGGTGCGAGTAGCTTACTGCTGAACAGATCGCAACTAACTGATGTCTTTACCGGTGGCCCGCCCGTACTTTATATACGTTTGTGCACATTGTTCGTCTCACTGCCGAGCCCGAGCAGGGCCAAAAGCAAACCTAATGAGTGCGCCAAATCGCCCCCGAAAACAGCCGCCCGAACCGACCCGCTACAATTCAAATCGGCCCCGTTCACGGTAAAGGCCCCCCTTTTTCCCGAGCCCCGTGCACCCCAACATGATACACGTATGACATACACACCTCACTGTGTACCAATCCCTTCACCCTTCCCTTCTTGCTCCTCCCTCTTCAAACGATCGTTAGCAGTGCGAGAAATGTGCAGCTCACTGCTCGAAACTAATGCCGATTGCGTCACAGTGTGCGGCGAACTAAAAGCCACCGCAAAAGCAACCGTTCGAATGTTGCCAGTTTGTTCTGCAGTTCTGTTTTTTTTTGTCGAGGGGAGCTCAGTTCATCTTTGAAGGTAGGTTTTTATTGCATTTTCAAGCAGCTAAACGCTCCAGTTACAGCTACGCATCGTCTCAGTTTGCCAATGCTGCGTTTGCCCGGTCAGTTTGAGTGAGGCCCACCCGGTGGGTGTTTGGCTTGCTTTGGCGAAGCGGCGGACGAACGTTCGCGTGTGTTGACCCTTTATCGTGAAGAAGGAGCCGTGTGCCATCTTGCAACACAAACACTTTGCTGCTGTGATAATAACCCGTCACAACATCGTGATAACCACGCGTTGGCTTGCTTCAGTTGTAGTGACCTCGGGGCAGCGCTTTACGCTTTACCAACCGAGGTGTATAAAAGTTAAGCTTAACCGCAAAGAGCAGTGGGTGCGACAGTAATCCATTTCGTAGACAGGCGACATGCGACACGGGTCGTTGCGTCTTGAGCAGGTTTTTTTTTCGTTCAGACGGTGGTTTGTATTGTTATGCGATTTTGGCTTGAGGTTTGCATCATGAAAGTGAAATGTAGCGAGACACGCCGAAGAATGTGCGCAACGGTCGGGAAAGTCGCCGGCCGGAACACGCAGGAAGTGTTCGTGAAATGTTGTGCCTCAGCATCAGCGTCAGAGGGTGGATGTTTTTTATGAGACGGAGTGAATTGCTTCGGTTGATAGTGAGTGCATTGCGTTAACCGCATCCTCTGTGCGAGGTCATCAGATGATAAATACTGATCTTCAACATTTAAACAGCATAATAAAAAGATAGGGCGTGTTTTTTTTTCATGAACAGCACAAGTTGAATGTTGTAAAACATGTGACATTGAAATAAACTATTACACTTTTAGGCAATCGTCAAATGAATTCAATGAATTTAGATCAATGAGATGGATCGACCACGAATCATCGAGGTTCGATTTCCATCGAGACACGCCCTCGGTGACATTATTGACCGTGATTCCGATATTCGTTGAATAATGATGCTTCGATTAACGCCACCCTTGAAAAGCGTTGGTAGACCAAGTTGAAAGTTTAACCAAGAGATGAAGAAATGCCTTTGAATTAATTTGAAATTGCAATCTTACTTTTTTACAGGCCTTACAAGCGTTTAATACTGGAAGAAGAGGCAAATAATTGCTCTTGGGATTATATTCGTGGTCTGCAATTTGATGATTCATTCCATGTTGGATCAACAAAAGCTAAATCAGTAGAAAATTGTGAAGCGAGTAGTAGCAAAAGCAATAAGAAATAAGAAATAAGAAATAAGAAATAATGATCAATTAAAGGTTGTCGCAGATCAGACGCTGTGATTGACATGATATGATAGTGTGTAATTTGGATGAAAGAATAATAAACTATAATTGAAAAAAAGTGTAATTTCACTATTTAAAAGCCTAAAAGAACTTAGTAAACTACGACTCCTAAGATAGATCAGTTTTACTGCGACGATCATAGAATGATCGTGAATACAAACATATTATGAAATGTCAATAGATGTCACCTTAAACAGGGGAAAGGTAGTCATCAAAGAAGACCTTAACAAAGGAGTTTTATAAGCGATGATATATAATGTTCTGCAGATATAAGATTGCAGCTGATGTGCAATGTAAACAAATAACGTGTACAACATCGCAACTAAATACATTACAAAACTTCGATTTCAAGTATTTCGTTAATTTTCAGTCAACAGTTCATCATTTCTTCCCATTTGTGATTGTTCCGCATATTTTTGAAAACGGATGTTGTATCGCCCCTAACCCTGTCAAATATTTCGCTTGTCAAATAGTTCATTTCGCTGTATATTTCACCTCGTCTGGCCGCACAGTGACCCGTTGTAAGAGTACCAAGCCGTCTGAAACTTAGTACCAACTTTCAGCAAGCGATGACAGTAAGCTGTCATACAGTGACCGCTAAAAATGTGTGAAGGAACAATTACAAGGCTCAACTTTACAACAAATAGGCTCACCTGTTTGTAGGAACCTCAACCTTATGTGACATCCATTTTCTAGAAGCTCACATGCAACACATGTTCCTTTTGTCTGTTTCTAAAACTTTTCAGTGCGTGATGCTATTTTGAAAATGTTAACTACTTCATTTCATAGCTAATTTTGTAAATAAACTAAACCCCAGCAATAATACCTCTTTTGAATTCAAATAAACAATACAGAACCAATTATATTCGTAAAAGAGCTGCAACAAAAGTTTCAACTCTCATTGGACGTATAAATTATAAATCATAAAAGCAAACACACGGAACCTCAAGAACCCAACTCGCTTAATGTGCGGCGAAGAATTTCCATCAGCCTAAATCATCCGCCTCCCCCACAATGTCTAGACCTGCCTTAATTGACCCTTGACCCTCATCACTCATCGGCCAATTTTTGCCGGGGCGGAACATGGTCCGTCATCAAAAAAAGGGGGGGCCTACCACCCGTCGATTGACAGCACAGAAACACCGGTTGAAGCCTCCATTTGCTCGCGATTCCCCCGACCGGATACACACACACCTACAGACACAGAGACACCGATCGGGACGGTAAAAATGGAAAGGGAAACATGAAACATGCAAAGTTGGTCCCACCATCCCACCTGCTGTGCAGCAGCAGGTTTCCATTTCTCTTTTTTAATTTCTTTTATTTTCTTTACAACTTTATTGCTGTTTTAGTTATTCTTTTCAAAGTGCTTACTCGCTCGCGGTAAGGTAAGAAAACAGCATCCGCTGTTTCAAAGTTGATAGCGCCGGTTGTTTTTTTGCTCCTTTCTACTTCTCCTTCCGCAATTATAATAAATGGCGGGTCCGCCCAGGGGATGGAAATGAAATTCCAGATTTCAAATATGGTTCATTGTTTTCCTTCGCTCCGCAGTTCCTTGCAACGATCCTTCAGAAGTAGCAGCACGCTTCAAGAACGTCCTTCTAGTGATCGCGCGTTTAATTTCACCCCACTCGCAAGGGGTTCTGCTGAAGGAAACATTGTTCCACCCAGTGGAAACACCTTCTTTTTCCTAGTATTTTTTGCTGCTCTTCTAAGAACACTCCAGGGCATGGTAAGCTTGTTTACACCCTCGGATCATCAGGCACTTGTTGGTGCGTATTGCTTTCTCCACCATTCCCTGCGCCCTCTGCTCCTGCTAATCGAACCGAAATTAATTACACATCTTACCGTGAATCGATATTGCTAGCATTTAGAGGCCGTCTTTTCGGTGAGCCTAACGAAAAAAAACGAACCCCGGCCACCCCGCAGCGATAATTTTAGACGTTCTAATGCCTTTGTTTAGCAATTTCCAGTGGGATTGATTATCTAGTGCTATTGAGCAAAAAAAAAAGGAAGGTGTTTCGGGTTTGTGCCGTACCTCGTGGGCTCGAGCGTGTATTATTTCGGGCCCTTTTTTCCACGAAATCTTACACAACCTGCCTCGGCCCTGCCCGACAAAAAAAAATCTCGGATGATTGTGTCTCATCCGATGCCCAATGGTAGTGGTGTAAAGAAAAACCCCCCCTCAACATGATTAGTCTAATCGTATCGGAATCGGTGCTTCAGCGCCCAATAGCAGTGATGCAATCAATTCCGTCGGGGTTTAAATTGTCATGCAACCGTAACCAAATGGTTTTCACGGTTTTGCAGCACGATGCGATTCGGCCCATCCATCCGACGACGCGCAAAGGTCCAGAGGGGGCCGGTTCAGTACGCAGCACGCCCAAGATCAAACGCCGTTCCGTCCGGATGTGTGGTTATGGTCGTGTGATAAATAATTAACTATCCCTGCGCATAGGGTTCGGGAGGCGGAGGGGTGGGAGTTTTGAGTGTATTGTTTGCATTATTCATTACAAAACGTCAAATCAGCTGAATCGCCCGCGCGCTTACCTGTCTGCTTGTGCGGGCTAAAAAGATAAAAGTGTAGAAATGCAAATACGATGCGCGTTTTGGTTGGTGGCAGTGAATGAAATGGATTTGATTGCTCTTATCAGGCACTTAATTTTCAGTGGGGAGAACTCGGTGTTCCGTTTGACTTCGTTTGTGACATTTGTTTTGCTAAATTGTTTCTATTTTATTTCATTAACGAGCTGCAGAAGAGACATTGTGCATGAGAATTATGATTTTAAATGTAATTTTGAATAGTTTCTTTCCTTGAAAATTGGCTTTCTTCATGATGGTATTTGTTGCCTTTTAATACAGCTAATTTAAGGGGAAATTAAGAAGCACTTAATCATAATATTTTGTTTATTTTAAGTATACATAAACTCGTTATCTTTTAAGCATTTTTGTAAAAAGCTGCTGATCGACTGAATACCTGTTAATAAATGCTTATAATGCATCATAATCATTTGTGAATTATGTTATTGATTAAATGATAATATGCTATGCAATTATTAACATCTTCTGGTCAACCGTAATGAGCAGCGTAATCTTGCCGACTTCCTTTCCGTATCATGACGAGCAAACGGAAGGAAAAGGTTAAAATTCCGGGAAATGATCTCGTCCAGCCTTATTAACGACAACGCGTCTATCTAATAGACCATTCTGTCGCGCCAATTGAGCATATGGCCAAAGCAATTGAAATTTAAACAGCTAAATCGGGTACAAAAGTACAAACCTATGCAATATCTATAAGAAACACGAAAGACTTATTATTACATATGCTTCCCAAACATTTACTTCAATTGGTATCTTAAACACCAAGTGGCAAGACGGTCACTTACAAAACTGGATACTTGAACCAGTCTGGCACTAGTGCATGTGTTCCTACCTATCTCGTGCCACCGAAGTGCTCTTTCCGGTTACAAACCGCCTCACAAAATACTAATTACCAGCTCTTCGGGGGCAATATCGGGTAAGGTACCAGCTTGCTTCATAGTTACGTTTTCGACATATTTACTCTAAAAAAAGCCAGTGCACTTGTCCGTAACAGTAAATCCAAATTGTATCGTTATGTTTTGTATGTTACATTTAACGATCATAGTAATATTTATATTTATTATTTATTGTAGATAAATGTTTCATTCTTAACTGACTTTACAAATAAAGTCTTATTTTTTTGTGTTTCCACAGTTATAATTCGAATGATGGACAGCTTCAAACTTCGGACATTCATCATATTAATTTGAACTTCTTCATCTCCAGTTCCTGGTCATGCCGCTATTTAGTTTTACATGATTGCCATGATGTTCGTCTATTTGGCGTAACGTCCTACGCGGACATGCCGTCCTATGCAGGCTTTCTAGACTTAATTCAATACCACGCAGCAGCCGTCAGTCAAAATCCTTGCTACGGGGGGACGGTCCATTCTAGGATTGAACCCATGACGGACATGTTATTGTTATTATTCGAGTTGACGACTGTACTACGGGACCGCCCCTGCCATGATGTACTAGAATCAATAAAAATGTGTCTGTCTTCTAGTAGTACGTGATGCGACGGTAAATAAATATATTCTTTTGGTTAGTATTACCAACTGAAGGCATTCTTAGCAGTGTTGCTTCAAATCGACTGCAGTGTAAATTCATCGCTAATTTCATACAATCTGGTCCAGATGCATTGACGGAATCTTTGGTAGAGGTGATAACCAACGTAAAAATAACACTGGTTTATCATATTGCACTCTGATTTTCACAAAAACACGTTTTAAATTGCTGATACTCGAAGAAAATGGTCAAGAATTGCATAAAAAATATTTGTTTAGACAATGATAATACCAAAAAAGCCCATTATTTTAAAATAGATGTGTCGCGTGTGTAAGAATGTGAAGATTTTTTTACGAAATTTTGAGGCTGTCCGCCATTCGAATCAAAACGTCCGTATTTGGGAACATGAGCTTGAAACTGTCCGGAATGTGAGTCAAAAAATCGTTGCAATTTCATGATTTTGTTGCAATGAATCAAGTAAAAGGATATCTTCATTTGTTTCTCAAGTGATTTATACAGAGGTTTGACGTTTGCAACAATGTAAGACACTACGCTTCACATACTATGTACGCTTTCCAATACGGTTTGAACTTCAATCTTCAAGCGACCAGTTACCGTCTCATTACAATCCCACGCTACACCCACCTTGCACTAACAAGCAGTCAGAAATCACCGCACCGGCCTAAAACCCGCTTACCGGCACTTCGAAGCACATCATCGACAGGCCCTGTAATAGGATATTGTTTTATGAGCTCCATAAATTATCGCTAACGTACATTCAATTATTTCCGGATGTCAGTCCGCTTTTTTGACTCCCAACCAGCCAGCCAACTAGCCAACTTTCCTCAACCCTAATCAGACCGCTAGACCGCATGCAAACACCCTTTGCAGCTACGCTGCTGGCCACGTTTGCATCTCTTATCGCTCGCCCACCATCGGCCAGCTCCGATACCGATCGCAAAACGACACTGCCCACTGCCCACCTTCTTATCCTTATCCTTCTGGTGGGTGCCGTCCAGTTCCGGATCGTTTGCCATTTGGGCCACCGGGCAAAATTGTTTCCTCTCGCCAATTTATTGCACCTCGAACGGATATCCTGTCTTCCAGGCATCCCTAGATCCCGTTTTCTATCGGTGTCCAGATGCGAAAGGTGTCCGGTCATGGTCTGTTGGGCGGCCATCTTGAGCTGGTCATGCGGCAAACGATGGGCAATGAATTACTCAACCAGAGTGTCACAGATCCACATGCTTAAAGCTGGTTTGGCGAGATTTTGCATGATTGTCTTAAAGGATAATGATTGTACGGGAGTTTTAGGAGCTGTATAATTATATTTGTACTAAAATGTGTTCAAAAGTCAGTCAAATATTCTATAAAGAGTGGCCTTTCAACTGATCCTTCCTTTCAAGCGACTAATTAAGCGACTAGCAACACATGTTTCCATCAAATATTGAAAAATGATTTACCAAAAGCAAACAAAAGCTAACACTTTATTCTAAGCTCCACTGAACAAACGATTGACTCGTAATAAGCTTACACTTCATTCGAAAGCATTTAGGCATACAAGCTTTTGCAATAAATTCATTTTTCAATATACTCTCTATTAGCTTGCTATTAAAACAGTACAATTTTTTGTGCAATCCTTTATGCAAAGCCCCGTAATTTTATTTGATCTCTGACGCATAATTGACGCCACCAATCGCCACCGATGCGTCAATGCGCCCCATAACGAGTGCCCTTTTTTATGTCCCCTTTTCAGTGCTTTAGCTCATCGCTCCGTAAAGTCAATCGCTTGGAAGCCTACTCATCCGTACGGCACGGCATGGAATTAATCCACATTTGGTTTTGGCGAACGGTGAACAACGGGCATTAATGCCCACAATTGACACACATTTTTATTGCACAAAAGCGTTCAATTTATCGGCTTATCTATCTGCAGCGACTGGCCGTCCTGGAAAAGCGCTGGTGCCGTTTTCGCCTTACATTGCGTAACCGTAGCCGCATTGCTCACGCTCACTCGCGCTATCAACAAAGGGTCATCGCGGTGGCAAATTGGAAGATGAAGAAGAATCGTTTTTATGACAACCTGCCCTCCCAAAAAAAATTGCCGTTTATCATCTTTGGCCAGACGCAAGATTTGCCATCTTTATTGGCAGCCAATTTCGGCTGTCTCGGGGAGTGATTTCGCGCGGATTGAAAATCAATTTCGCTCCTCGCACTTCGCAGTGGTCACAAAACTATCGAAAAAGCGCACAGCACAATAGGAGGGCAGCTCAATCAAGCAAACCGAAACTGATGATCGAACTGCCCTGGCCATTTAGCGCGCGAAGACTCACCATTGTGGCAGTGGCAGCAATTAGGAAAGCTTTACGAGGGCCTTTCTTTTATCAACAAACGACATCGCGATCTCCGCGTAACCAGCGTGTGCCAATTATTGGCTAATCAGCAGACCGATTGGGGGCTTTTGATTTTTCACCTTCTCAAGCCTCTCTTTGCACGTGTCTTTCTTTCCTGGCAATTGAAAAAAAACCGTATTGTGACAACGCCATTTTCCGCTCCCGATCGAGAGGATGTGTCGAAAAGTGCGGCACAAACACACCTTACATCGCTCGTCGTCTTCTTTTGCGCTGCCTTTTGCTCGTGGTCACTTTAATAATCGATGAAAAATACATCACTTTTGAGGTCAGCCGTAGCCGTTATCTCAACGCACGGTGACAAGCAAACGGGGTGAACATGCTCCATCTCTTGGCTGATTTGTTGTCATCCGTACAGTGTGCGATCTGCCAAAAACATGGGTGAGCGTGCGAGCGTGTTTTCATCATCTCATCCCATGGTCGATCGTTCGTGATACTCCACCAGGGGAAGGCACGTAAAGATCAGCGAAAGAAAGACACACAGATAAGAGAGTGAATGGATCGCAGCAACCGCAGCAAGTGTAAGAGCATGAACGAGACGCAACGAAAACAACCTGCTGCGTATGTTCGCGTTACGCAGAGGAAAACTCTTCTGGCTCTGGCCAGAGTTTTGCTCGAGGAAAATTTGGGCGCGGTATAAATTGATTACGCTCCACGGTGGGAAGCATCATTCGCTTGTGATCGTTCGTACCATCCCAATCGTGTGAGAGCAGTGTTTCAGGAACTGAGTTTTGCTATATTAGTCATTTGGTGCAGTGTGTTTCTTGCCAACTTCGATCGTGCTCACAACTCAACACAGATAGAAGGTTGAGGATTGAACTCAATTATGAAGGTGCGTTGTGGATTGTGCGTTTGAAAAATTCTTAAGGACATTTGGACTTTTGTGATGATATATTGTGAATATAATTATGAAGATATAATATGATGTGAATTTAGTGTACATGACATGAGGACAGTGTGTTGCTGTGCTAAAAATCCTAGATCTGATTGGAGTTCTTGAACATTTCGTGATCCAGAGCTAATGTTTGTGAACCGTGTTGCATCGTTGGGGAAATAATCAATTGTTCAGTATTTAGTTGTTGTTGTGTTTTTTGAGTAATTTACCCATTTTGGTTGAAACCCATGAAAAACTAGATATAGAATTCAATCACGTTACTTTGGGATGATCGTCCCTTTTTGATTTATCCTATGTGTTATGTAGTTATATTTTTTGAGTCATGGTTCTAATGAAAATAGAACCACGCCAGGGCTTGTACAGTTCAAAATCATCATGCTACCAAGATGTCCAAACACGTTGAAAGTGCCTGAAAATCTATCAGCGAGCCTCTTAATAATCAGAATTTAACATCTGTTTGCATTTTTCCCCAATGTGTGTTTCTAGTTCAATTTCCTTTTGATGTATTTACATCAATCAACAAGTTATCCTCAAAATACCTAAAATTTTCTCAGGTTTTTTTCCCAAAAAAATGATTAAAAACTCAATTTAGTACTACACAGTGTTTCTGAAGTTTTAATTGCTAAAAAGTTATTATAATGTTTTCTTCCCAACTGTTTCTCTCCCGTACCCTTCATTTCAGACGTTCATTGTGTTGAGTCTGACGGTGGTGACACTGGTGGCCGGTGCCAGCCTGGAAAAAGCCAACCCCACCAAGGAAGCCCAGGATCGTAAGCTGGACGAAAAGAACCATGCCAAGCGTGGTCTGATTGACTACGGCTACGGTTACGCCAAAGAACCCGAGCTGCAGGGAGGCTTCAAACCATCGTTCGGGTACGACATCACCGTCGGTCAGCATCATGTACCACAGTTCAAGACGTACGCTGTCCCCGAGTATCATCACAACCAGTACGCTCCCCTGTACAAAGAACCGACCGTGTACAACTGGAAGGAGGAAAAGCACACCATCATCACGAAGAAGGTCCCGGTGCCGTACCCGGTGAACGTGGAGAAGCAGGTGGTGATTGAGAAGAAGGTCCCGGTGCACGTGCCGGTGAAGGTGCACGTCCCGTACCGCGTCGAGGTGGAGAAGAAGGTCCCAGTGTACGTGGAGAAGAAGGTGCACGTCGATCGTCCGGTGCCGTACCCGGTGAAGGTGAAGGTACCAGTGTACCACAAGGTGGAGGTTGAGGTCCCGAAGCCTTACCCAGTGCACATTCCCAAGCCATACCCGGTGTACATCGAGAAGGAGGTTCATGTCCCGGTCGTCCACCGGGTGGAGGTGGAGAAGCCCTATCCGGTGTACGTGGAGAAGCCGGTGCTGGTGGAGCAGGTTGAGTCGCATGAGTCGCACAGCCACGAGCACAGCCACGAGCATGAGCACAGCCATGAGCAGGTGAGCCACGAGCTGCACAGCCACGAGCAGGTGAGCCATGAGCTGCAGGGACATGAGCTGCAGAGTCACGAGCATAGTAGCCACGAGCAGGAGCATGTCGTCCATCATGACATTCGCCCCGTTGGTGTCAAGTCGACCAACTTCATCTCGGAGCCTATTCACGTGGAAGACCATCACGAGCACCAGTATGGTGAGGAGTCGCAGAAGATCGAGCGCAAGGTGGAAAGCGATCAGAAGGCGGCGGCCACCACCACCACCGGAGCTGCTGCTGCTTCTGCCAGCGAACAGAAGAAAGATGCGGAAAAGCCAGCCGATAAGGAGTCGTCGCAGTGATCTTCCTGCGTACAGCTTGTAGTTTAATTAGTGGTAGTAAACGATCATCTTCTATAGCTCATTGTTCATTCTAGACGCCAATTCTTCCCAATTGCTCTATCTTGCTTGCACAGGGAGGGGAACATAGTACAACATGCTGTCATGTTAGTGCCTCAAACCAGTTGGAGAGCATAGTTTGTATTGTAGCTAAGCGTATTAACCACCAGTCTCTCTAGTCTCGAACGCGGTGTCACTTCTCGTAGAACCTACAACTGCGAGATGTTTGTCTGTGTCCCTACCAAACACTGTAGCAGCTTACGAATCAAAACCGATTGACCCAGCCCTGTCTGCAAGCTAATCAGAAACGCTCATAGTAAATAAACAAACAAAATGTATGAAAATTGAAAACAACACACTCTGTTTTGCCTTTCGATCGTGGATCATTTTCTCTCTCGATTGTACGCGAAACCGTTTTTCAGGTGGTGACCCAGATGTTTGCTTCTCGCGCACGGTACACGCGCACGAGAGCCGATCGATGATACAACCGCGCTCCACGCGTATGCCTATATTGCTCAATAACGCACACTTTTACCCTCGTTACATGGACCGTTGCTTTCGCCCGTTTGGACGGACGATCGTGGACGGACGACGAGACGCACGTGTACGGCATCCCCCGCGCAACGATCGTTCAATCTCGATCGCTCATTAGCCACGGGGTCCCGCGCCTCGGGGTGGAAATGAGCAGCAAGGCGAATGTAACTCCCAGCCTCCGCTACAGCACCAACTCTTCCGCTGCAGCGCAATTTCGTTTCGATTCGTCGCACACAACCGGGCTCGCGGTGGCGATGATTTGCAACGGGAGCCGAGAAGATCTACACAATGTTGGAACCCCTTCCTACCGGAGGGGGATAATCGTAAGTATTAAGTAATCTGTTGGTGTGGGAATAGGAAACTAGGGAGCACGGGGCAGTGAAAGAATCGGTGAAAGAAAATCAAATCAACGAAAAAAAAAAACTACAGTCCCTCTTTTACGCCGAGACGCAAAACCCCGCAAGATGTAACTGAAACCGAAAGGAGATTAATAATGCTTTCGTACGCCGTCGTGAACCGTGAAACATAATTTCGTGATTGTTAGCGGTAAATGCTTAAACAAACATGCGGAAGGTATTACTGAAGGGCATGGTTATGCTGGCGAGCTTTTTTTGTGTGTTTGTGGTGGAATTGACCTACATTTTGTGCGTGTTTTGGTTGTTTACAATTGAACAATAATTGCCACATAATTTATTCAATTAAACTATAATAAAATAAAGAAACAGTGGGAAATAAAAGGTAATGATTTTTGATGAATAAAATAATAGGTTGAACAAGACTGGCGAATTGTATGTTGATGAATGATGAGAAAATTAATAAACCTTAATAATTTTTTTATTAACTACTTCATTAAAGACATTTGTTACGAGATTGTTTTAGTATGAAATTTGTGCATTTCAATTATTTTCTTGCAATAAACAACAATCCAGCAATTATAAATTGTCGTTTCATATGGCTCAAATAGAATTTTTTGGCTTGTTGTTGATCGAGATTTAAAATTCATATTTTCAAATAAAATAGTTTAGCTTAAACGATTAACAGAAGAAAGCTTTCTCGCGGTAATGGAAGAATGCTTCAATAGAAATATATTTTCATACCCATAAAAGCACAAATAATACACTTCAACGCACAACTTGCGCTCAGTTGAATATAGAATCCATTAAATACCACTCACCAAAGTCCAAACCCACTTCTACTTTCGACCACTTTTCGACCACTCTTTGTACGTCTTATATGCCATTTATTTTGTTTGATAGATAACGATCGGTACACTGCTGCCACCGTTAGCACCCATTAGATGCACTATGCACCTCTTAAGCCAACGTCCAGTATGCGCGTAGCACGCGTTTCCTATCAATACCAATTCAAGGCCATTTATTAGCTGATGCAGATGTCCCGACTTCCTGCGAGAGGGAAAATAGTAGCGCACTCACACGCGTTATGCTTTTTGAATGCAGTTAAGTGCATTTTATAGATTGGGTTGATTTTACGGGAAGCGCTAGTACGATTTAGCTCTGCAAATCTGTTTTTTTCTGATTAATGTAGACGCCTTTGTTCAAGTGAATGTAGATACCATAACTCTTTATTAAAATGATAAAGAAATGAGCGGTATATCAGTTTTTATTTTACATCGTTAAAGGATGAACAATACCACCGAATCCTCAAGCCAGTTTGTAAAAGTCGATGCTGTCATGTATTATTAAATTTGATTTGAATTCCAAAGAAACACTCTGCGACAAAAACAAGCGTTATATTTCGAACTAAGTGTTATAATTTCTCTTTGAACACAATGCGAGCTTGTAGCACAAGAGTGAGTGTGTTGAGCGAATGTATCAATCTTAATAGACGTAAACATTGTTATTATTTAAACTGAAGAGAAACTGAGCCCACTGAGAAAGAACTGACCAAAACTTTGAAACGAAATCAGTGCTGTAAATCTGTGCCAAAGCTATCAATCCACAAATAGCTTCAAAAAAACAGGGATTCAACCAGAATCTGCCACATCCTAACCAATTTAACCCTCACTAATAAACCAACCGGCTAACAAATAGAAAGGTGTGTAAATGAACGGCAAAAACAAGCAAACGCCAGCTAAGCCCGCGCGCTGCAAAACACAGGGTGATACGTCAGCCAGCCAGCACGACGTCACCGCCTGCCACGGTACACGGTCGAGCAAATTGCTGCAAATTGAAATTTATTGAAACAGAAAAAAGGCTCACCCCAGCAGGCTGGGGTAGGTGTTGGGGCCATCGGGTGGAACACATAAACGGCACGGTATGCGCTTGGGCGAGTAGTTGGGGAGTTTGTTTTTTTGTTTTTTTGCTGTTTCTTCTCTCTTTTGTATCAACTCTTATTATTATTATTATTATTATTATTACTACTACTATTCCTAATGCTGGTCTCGATAAATTCTCCACCATTTAGAGCCGAACCCGGAACCCGACGCAGCTGTCAATTGCATTGTTTTTGCTGTCAAACGATTTAGTTTTATTCTGAATGATTTTTTAATCGTTTTACGCTTTAAGCACACACACACTATCGATCTACCTGTACCCAGCACACACTTACCTAGTCAGCGACCGAAAAGTCTGTAGTCCTGTACCTAATGGAACCGGGGGGTTTTCAGGGTGGGTGTCGGAAAAAAGCGATCGGTTCTTGTGTGCAGTTTGGCGTACGCTGATTGATTTTTATTTCCCATTTCCCGGCCTCAGTTTTTAGTTTGTTTTATTTTATGCCAAATGATTTCCTGGCCATTTTTTTGTATGAGTTTTCTCTCCCTCAACCAGCTCTGCACCCATTCGGTGGAGCTTTTGCCTCATACGACCACCTAGACCACCGCTCGTAACCACCTTCCATTTGATCAATCTCATCTCAACCGTTTTGCACTGTTTTGGTGTTTGGTGGTGATGGAAGGTTCGGAAAAGTTCTAATCGCTTGCCCGTGCCGTTTGAACCCGCAGAAAGAGGATGAAGGGGGAGATTGGTGAAAGTTCAATCAATCGGAACATTTTGCTTTAATGGCATTTCAACCGTTCGAATGCAGTGCAGGATGTGCAGGCCGTACCCGGTTTTGGTCTAGACCGTGTGTTAAACTATTTCGTTCTTTTTTTTTGATTCCTCAACAGTCTCTCTCACCTCTCTCTCTCTCTCTCCCTCTCTCACCAGCGAAACCATTGCACTCTTTGCCGAAACACACCGGGGGCCGATGAACTTTGATGTGTTAAGAATCCATCAAAGCGTGCCATACGTGAAGTGCTTGGCTGCCTTGTTTGATGCTTGTTTAGAATTGACGGTTTTCGTATGTTTTGCCCCAAAGCAGCGCTAATGCACTGTACCCCGCATTCATAAACCGGGATGCTGGCTGGCTTGCTGGAGGAATGCTTTGTGAGTCATAGATTGTTAAGCGTGGCTTCATTCGGTCTGGAATTGCTAATGATTTCTGATGTTTTGCAACGCATCGAAGCCGTACGAGTGAAACCCCGTTTAGCGGTGGTTGGAAAAGTATTTAAAAAGCATAAATAACACATTCATATCCAAGTTTTCTCAATAAAGCAGTAGTTTTTAGAAGAAAGTTTTGGAATATTAAATTTTTACATCTTTAAATGTGTACAGATCGTTATTTAAAGGGAATTTCTGATTCTTAAATGCGTTTAGAAGTTTCTTGAATAAATTTGTCACATTAGAGTGTAGCATATCTGCTATACAGAACATATTGTAATACACACTATCAACCATCGACACATTGTAACACACTTTGGAAAGCCAAGCCACACCATTGTAACACATTCATTATAACACATTCAGCAAATCAGATCATACCATACACACCCGGAAGAGCTCAGGCCACACCGTTCATATAAAAACAATTGTGACACACTTATCAGAACCAACCGAAACGTACAACATAAGCAGGAACAGTTTATGCATTTTAACCCAAAGCAGGAACAGTATATGCATTAAACCCAAAACAGGAACGTAGTAACAAGAACCATCGTTCTTGTCAACAAAAGACAAACGTAAGTAGCTGAGTGAAAACAATAACTTTCCAACATAAAACCCGGAACCAAATGTGCGAAACCCTTAACTTCATTTGAGTATAAATAAAGCCAATTCCAACCGAGGCAGGTCTGATTCGAACGGACTGCCAAGATAGGACATTACGCTGCCTAAAACCTTCGCCTTCCAACTTATTTCAAGAATTTAGTTATGTCCCCCTTCCCAAGGTAAGGCTTCTAAACTTCAACGATTCCAGTAAGGGAAACCCCTTCTGGGTTTCTATGATCGCCTGGACGATCAAGTGTTGAAAAGTCCGCTACGAACAAAGTATGATTCTTCATCAATACATGTCAGCGAAACACTGACCTACCGCGACGGTACTCTAGGTACAGTTGTACGATCATCGCATTACATGGCGACCGTAGCTAAATTCCGAACACATTACAAGAGCAATGCACAAAAAAATGATGTCACAACATTTACATGCCAAAACCAACCAACTTTGAGATTAAGGACCCAGTCAATGCCTGGTAAGCATACACACTTTGCATTAAATCGCAACATTAACACATCCATCATGCGTTCGAGCCCCTTGTGGACCGATCTTCGCAGGCTTGGCCATTTTGCTATGAGTAAACCAATAAGCCATGGATATACTAAGCACATGAGTTGGACGATCTAGTCATACAGTCGTCCGTTGTGGGTTCAAGTCCGGAATGAACTGCGCCTCCATATGCAGGACTGGCTATCCTGCTATGTGTAATCAAGTAAGTCACTGAAAGCTAAGCCCCACTAGTGGAACAGGCAAGCCTTGAAACTGACAACGATTATTGTGCCAAAGAAGAAGAAGAAGAAGATTAGGCAATCATTTGAATTACGTTATAAAAAGGCTCTTGGAGTACATCAAACACGATATTTAATTAGAAGTATTTTTCTACATGTACATTTGCCTGTTTTGTCGGTGATCATTTTGCCCTACGCGATCATTTTGCCCCGCGTTCAACTATCGGTTCATTCCGTTATCATCTATCGGTTCATTCCGTTATCAGAAGAAAACAAGTTTGCCTTAAAGCCTTAACCAGCTGACTGAAACTCGTCAGTACAGTTAGACAGCTCAGTGTGAGAAGATTGAAGCTACGTTGATAGGATGATCCTTTTCTTACCAACCTTGCTATCGCTGGTAAGCTTAGCTCAGGGATCAGTATTTTTGCGTCGTCCTCCCTTACAATACACCCCAGGAAATAGCCTTGATGGTGAATATTGTTTTATTAGTTTACGTAGTTTTGGGGTGGCTCATTGGATTTTTAATATTGCAGAATGTGAGCAACGTTTCCCAAACAATCAGTATGAACCAGAGGTAATACCAGCGGTATCCGGCGGGCGTCGAGCCTATGCAGGAGAGTTTCCACACATGGCCGCGATCGGGTGGACAAGAACAGACGCAACAATCGACTATCTTTGTGGAGGCAGTTTAATAACTTGGAAGTTCCTTTTAACAGCCGCACATTGTTCTGCTGACGGAGACAAGTAAGTGGCGTTACTGTTATCGGTTTTAAGTTCTATCAGAATGAAAATTATTTCTTTTTGAAGCATACCTCCGGATACAGTACGATTGGCCGATACAGATCTCGCTAGCACAAGCGATGACGAGTTCGCACAACAAATCCCAATCGCACGTTTTATCAAACATCCGCAGTATCGATGGTCGCGAAAGTACTACGATATTGCCGTTGTTGAACTCGAGGAGTACGTTAAACCAAACAGAGCTATTTGTGTTGCGTGTCTGTGGCGTGAACCAGACGCTCCGGAAGACCTGATGGACGCGGTGGGCTTTGGTGCTCTTGGGTTTGGAGAAAGGCTCAGCTCAACCCTACAGAAGATAAAATTACAGGCCCTAGACGAGACGATATGTGCTAAACGTTTACCGACCATGCGACGCGAAATGCCGCAAGGCTTGCGTGACGATCAGCTGTGTGCACATAGTGCAACCATGGACACGTGTGAAGGCGACTCGGGAGGCCCACTGCAAACAGATCGAACCGATTTGTTAGGCAAGACGTACGCGCTTATAGTAGGAGTGGTAGCGTTTGGCACTCCTTGCACTAATGGGTCAACGGGAGTATACACCAGGGTTAGCTCGTACCTGGATTGGATCGAGGAAGAAGTAAAAGAGCCCCTTAGCCCGGAGGGTGAGTTTGTAGTTGAAGTAAGAGCAATCAAAAGACATCTGTTTCACACTGTAACAATCTATCCACAGTTTGTATTGAGGAGGACTATTGCAATCGTAAACTGAACCCATCCGTGTACGGTAAGGTTGACAAAGTATGGGAAAGAAGTCGCGTTGGGCTGCTGTGGTCGGAATACGAAACGGACATCCATCAGTGCGGTGGACTCCTGGTTGACTACCAGTTTGTTATCACATCGGCGAGCTGTGTAACTTCCAGTAAAGGACCGCCAAGATACGTAGCCCTTAGCTCTGATAGCGATCGTGCTGCTATACAAGCAGTGACTGTTCATCCATGGTTCACAAAGGGCCAACCATATTTTGATATCGCCGTTATAAAGCTACGGGTGTATGCAAATTTAGATAAAATATATCCAGCTTGTATATGGTCGGAGGAGCAGCATGGTGATTGGAGAACTTCCGACATTCTGGTAGGAGCTTCTTATCTGGAAAAGCTACGCGATTTGTACACCAGAAAATCGGTTTAATACTATGTTAAAGGCGATAAATGCAGTGTAGGAGAAAATGTTGATTACAACGATCTTAGCTGCATCAGTAAGGATGCTACGCTAGTGCCAGGAATATGCAAGGTAAATAATGTTCGCGTTGGTTGTTGAGTTGTAAATCAACCTTTATTTAAAATATAATCTTAAACCTTCTAGATTGACCATGGAGGTCCAGTAATGAAGAAATTCGACAAAAAACAGTACATCGTACATGGTATCGTGTCCAGTTTGACGCAGGACTGTGAAGGTAAGGTGATCTTCACCAGTTTGACACCTCACCGACAATGGTTGGAGGAGATCATGTACAAACAGCAGCAAGAGATGCTATGGATGTAGTGTAGTCTGAACAGAATAATAAAAGGTAAAACACTATAGTGGAACTAAAACGATTCGGTCGCCTTTCTTTAGAGTGAACCGTGTCCTTGGCTTTTATCGACTTCTTCTTCTTCTTTAGCACACATCTGTTGTCGGTAAACTCTAGTGGGCTTTGCTTTCAGTAACTGATTGATATTATCCCATAGCAGAATAGTCAGTCCTAAGTATAGAATCACGATCCATTGAGGGTTTGAACAAATAACGGGTATTTTGCTGCGTCGTACGAGTTGACGACCGTACCACTAGACTGGTCCTTTTTTTCGACCTCAGCATGTGTTTAGCGTAACTTTTCTATTTCTACGGTGCAACTATTGTTACTTATAGTCTTCGCTACGACGAACTCACATAACATAACGTTACCAAAGGAGGGAAAAATAAATCCGCTTTTGAAATTCTTTGTAACAATTTCGAATTAGTTAATTGTTTCCCATAGAACCCAGTTCAAGCTCAGCCTTGTCAGTTTACGGTGCTTGGCCTAATACGAAAATGATTCGTAAAGTTTGAACATTTTGGCATGTACGAAATGCACTCATAAGAGCAGTGCAAAGCTTTCGCAATATTTCTCATAGAACGCAAAAAAAACTTGCTCTTGGTATGTATTCAAGAGTATAAGGATGTTCTTCAATAAGTGATATATTAAATATAAAACAAGACAAACATTACACCCAAAATATCCGAAATAATCTTAACCAATATCGGTTAGATTGTACAAAACCAAATTTTGAACTTGCATTACTCGATGATATCCCTCTGAATGCAACTTGATGCTACAGCTATTGTAGCGAATTAGATGACTTTAGATGAAATAATTAGACATACTATTTCATAGTTTCAAGAACAGTTTGCTTCTTCCTACTGATTCAGGGCCATGATTTATTTCACTTGCGATACATTCCTTACAATGCGACTGTCTGATAAGCTTTCTAGAAAGTGACTGTATGATAGGAGTTCCTTCTCTCTCTCTCTCTCTCCCTCTTCCTCTCTCTCTCTCTCTCTCTCTCTCTCTATCTCTCTTTATCTCTCTCTCTCTCTCTTTCTCTATCTCTTGTTCTTTCTCTCCTTTACAATCTCGCTCTCTTTCTGTTTTTATTGAACTGTGTAACCCGGTAATTCATTATCACTTGGCACAGTCAAGTGTGGACCAACGTTCCTCCAGCCTTCATTTTATGATTATGCAATCGAGGCATAGACCTTGGTGCGAAAACAATACGTCAAACAATCTAGGTCAGCGAGGGGCAAAGTACGGCTCCGTGAGCCATGCATGTGGCTCTTTGATTTCTGGATGATGGCCCTAAAACGTTCATATATCTTGATTTATCTTCGCAAGGAACCGTTTGAACATTTTTGTACATTTTTTGTTTTTTTAACCTCAAACTTTGCCGACCGCTGGGCTAGTACTATCGAACATTGGTGCTGTGCCTAAAAAAAAGTTTCTAACCAGTCAAACACTCAAACAATTCAAACAACTATTAATGAGAGAGTTTTTCTTATCTTCATTTAATAAAGCTTTTTATTCTAAACTTTAAACTGCCCTTTGAACTCGAAGCCATCTTTACTTAGCCTTATTCCGAGTACACAACCAACATTTTTGTTTCAAAGCAATAAAGACACTCTTCCCCATTCACCCCCACCCCTAATAATATCGTTTCTTCCCAAACAAATTCGATTGGTTGATTGTTGTGCCCTTTTTTAATGATCGCTCTGATGCTTACAATCCCGCACAAATTGCCATCAGCCAACGGCGAAACCATAATTGGCACCCCGAAAACTGTCCCAACCCTTTAGATAAACAGTATCTAGCGCCGGCTCCACTTATCCTCAAACCTTGCACAAATTATTACTCAACAGAAGAATAAGAAAAACAAGCTTTTAAATTAAAAGCTTTACTGTAAAACGCTACCCCGCCCTAAAAAGTATGGGAAAATTTGTCTATCATCATCACTACTTTGCTTAGCCCCATACCCTATCGGAGACCTTAATAGGGGTGAGTAATTGGGTTCTCCCTGTTTTTTCCCGTGGGTGGAGAAAAACAACAACTAAAACCTTCCCGCGGGTCACAATTTAACAGCAAACGATTAGCAACTTGTTGGGCGCTGCCGTTAAACGCTTTGCTGCTGCAGCGGAAGACCCGGAAGCACAAAACCCATCACGGATTCTTCACGGCCGGATCCACATAAATTTTGTGGACACCAATTACCGTATTCCGTAATGTTTTCCCCCCGCTCAAAACCATCTCTTAATTACAATTACGCCAAAGTTCTTTCACATCTCACTGTTTTGGATGAGAGTGTCTCTTTTTTTTGCTGCTTCGCTTCCTTCTTTTTGCTGAGTTTTGTAAGGGATTGAGAGCGGCTACATATCCGGACGGATGAGCGATTACGTTGCGGACTGCCGGAAAAGTGCAAATAAAGACAAACAAAGCAAATGGAAAGAATTCAAAAAAACCCGTCCAAATACGCAGACAAACGCGGTACCGGCGGTTCCAAAATCTCAGGTGAACAGATGCTTCACCGTTTGCTTAGGACATACCCTGGTGCTGGGATCGCTCGCGCGCCAGCGTGGAGAAGTTAGCACTTTTGCCCTATCCCCTGCTCACTGGACACTGGACCGTCGGTGTGGACGGTGTGTTTCACGCTTTGTAATTTTTGAGCAAAATTTTCCACCCGTTCCGCTTGGTTTGGATGGAACGAGAGTGAATTCGGGAAAAAAAGGACGACACACAAAAAAACACGCAAACACCCACAGCGAAAAGGAAACAGACAGTCCATCTCACCTGAAGGTATGGAATAGTCGTAGTAGAAGAGTCGTCTACTTTCACGTGTTGAGCTGGAGAAGCAAACAGAAAAGAAAATAATAAAAAAGAGCAAAAAGTTCCACCGTTTGCCCCAAATTGTATCACATTCTCTAGCACAAAGTGCAGGAAAATTGCCAACAAACAAACCAAAAAAAAACAAAACCCTATTCCCAATGTGAAATGACTAAGCGAACCCCACGGATGGCGGATGGGGCACAGCGAAATGGGGCGAAACAATACAGCCGGTATTAAATTGAATTAATATCCCTCATTCGAGCCCACAAGGACACGAGTCGGTGGCAGAACATTCCTGTCCACTTTCCCGTTCCCGGAGAAGGGAACTGAATGTGGAATGTCTACATTTACTGGCAGCGTCACTGGGGTCACCATTTTTAAAGAGTCTCCTTGCATCTTACTGGGTGGGTGAGTTGAATTTATTGAGATTTCCTACATTTCAACAGCCCCCCATCCACCTCTGTTGCTGTTTGGTGCCGTGTGTGCCTGTGTCTAGGGAAGGAGGAACGGTATCTCCCTGTTCCTAATACCAACGCAACGTACCCCTTTAAATCCTCCCCATAGCTTAAATGGTTTCCCTCGACAACGGTTCAGTTGTTGTTGTGGCGGATTAGAAACATCACCAACGAACGAGATGGGAGGAAATGATGTGTTTTTTGGGTGGAACCCTTTTTCACCCCTCCCCCCCCTTGGACGGGAAATCGTGTGGAACAACGCAGGGGAAAAAGGTACATCTTTAATAAAGGATTTTAATTGCGCTCATCATGACAGGCACGCGTGTGGACAGCGGAAGCCGTTTCGGCATGTTTATTGCCATCTTTGCCTGTATCGGTCCGTTCCCTTACCATCTTTTTATACTTTGCTAGTGTAAAAAGTTAGCCCCCAGTACCACTAATACCACTTCAAACCGGTGACCGGCTGAACGGGCTGAAGGATGTAAACGAGCGCGTTTGGTGTACACGAAAAGGTACACCGCTAGCATCCAGTGGGATTTAGTGGTGATAAAAACCGGCTCTGGTTTCGGGGGGAAAGCTGACACCAGTAGACTCCTGATAACCGGTGGAAGGAGCACGAGCACGTTCAAAGCGTAAACGGCACCGCATCCGCTCACTATGATTGTGGCCTTTCCCTTTTTGGATATATTTGCTGCATGTGCGTGCTTTCTTCGTTGGACGTTTCTGTGCGAACGCTTCGATGAAATGTTTCAACGCAACGGGGAACGGTGAAATGTTTCAGCGCGCTATAAAGAACTATCCGTTCCTTGGTAGCTGGGGAAAGTTGAACCGGTTCGCCAAGGGGAATGAGTTTATCCACGCAAAAGGGGAACATTTGTATTGTTTTTGGGGGGGGGGGGGAAATATGAACAATGTTACTTGCGACCACTGGTGTGATAAATTGTTTCATACAAAACGTTCAATATTGAACTCCAATACAAAATTTCAGTATGAATAAAATAAATAAATAAATAAATAAATATTAAAATAAATACTTTGAAATAACAAAACTTCTCAGCAAACACGGCACAAATGTTTTGTAGAAGAAAAGGAATCATACTTATGGTGGTATTTTTTGATAATGGGATTCATTCATGTGACGGTGACAAAGAAGAGATTCAAAATCGTTGAAAAAGTAGTTCAAGGAAATTGTCGTACGTCTGCCGGTTCATGCAACTCGTAGCAGGAGTAATACGATGCAGGAGAAATTCCTTCCCTGGAGGGTGTTGCAGGAGTATAGAAATCGCTAAAATACATATTCATGTGACACACTGCAAGAGGAAATACGTTGCGCAGGGGAAAATCGTACAACATTATCAGTTGTTGCAGGATACAAGCTGTTCATCCCAAAAGTCACAGGAGAATGAATAAATAGATTACACGCAACAAGACGTTGCAGGATGAATATATGCATGATTTCAGTTGTAACCCGGGCTTGAAAGAAAAAATTAGGGCAAGCGATAATATTACGTTGCAAAGATTCTTCAGATGAGTTTGTTCTCCAATGATCTTCAAAAGAGTGAACCATTGCTACAAGATTTTTTTTCAGACGTGTAGTTCAACGTTCCAATGTTCGATGTGCAACCAAAAAGGTATCTTGTGGCACATTTAAATCATACTACTTCTCTTCACATGTGCTTCTCGTACTAGGACGAAATATGGGAGATACAATTGAACAACCTCTAGCCCAAAATAATATTATTCTTATGGTATAGTTGTGGATAACAACAAATGTATGAGGAAAATTAACGATACTTGTATTTATTCTTCTTCTTCTTCTTCTTTAGCACAACAACCGCTGTCGGTCAAGGCCTGCCTGTACCCACTTAGTGAATTGAGCTTAGCTTTCAGTGACTTATTGTTACCATAGCAGGATAGTCAGACCTACGTATGGGGGCACGGTCTATTCGGGACTTGAACCCAGGACGGGCATGTTGTTACGTCGTATGAGTTGACTTGTATTTATTAGCTGATTTTATATTAAATGCGATTGCTTCTTCGCGTTTCGTTGTTGTTTGGTTGTTATCAAAAAACTGAGAAATTGTGCCCTAGACTGAGAATATAAAAGTCAATTTAGATTACTTATTTTTGAGTGCACACAATACAATATCATCGTTGTGTTGGCAATGTATTGGAATATTTTACTATATTTTATATTATTGTGCATTGATGGCTTTCAAATTTTTGTAACATTCTTTACAATCTTAATATTATTTCATACTTAAGAGGAATATTAAAAGTATCTAAAAGAGGAATAAGTAAAAGTAGTATACACGATAATTGTTTAAAAAATTGTAAAATTGTGTAACAATAACAGACACATAAACTTAACACATTCCTGCTATTTGTTGCACATCATGTGCAATCACGCTTCGTTTTGTGGTTTCTTCAATCAGCAAAGCAAGCCAACGTGCGCATGAATTGTTTTCGTGCCGTTTCAAGTTCCTGCACTACGCTCAATCATGTCAACCGGTTCGACGATAGTTAATTTTGCAGTATGTCGTCCACCGTTCCTATTAGGCACACTCATAACACGAGCAACAATGATTTATTTTCATTTTCAGCAATAGAAAACCTTGTATTTGTGATGGAAATCACGTATGAAAATTGAGACGTTTTTAGACATTTTAACTGAATAAAACTTTTTTCTTTAGTATTTGTAAGTATGCATTGTATTCTTTAAATCTTTCGATGTGTGAATTCTTTAATACTTTTTTAGAGTTGTAGTAAAAAAATATAAACTCAACCCGAGACGTTTTCTGTTTTCAGCGTTCAAACAATAAGTCAGATATATCGGTTTCATTTTTACACACCATAAAATGTACCTAGAAGAAGTATTAAACCGGTTCGTATGTCTCCTGGATATTATTGCATCGCGTTTGTTTCGGCAAACAATGTCCCACAATATGGCAAGTGTGTTTTCTATAATATTATGGAACATTATTTCAAGATTTTTTACCTCTGAGCATTAAACTGCTCAGAGTTAGGTTACAAGATAGATAAAATAAAGTAACAAAAAATATGAACATAAGTCCCGATAGAAAAAAACAGTAGAAGTTATTGAACATACGTTACAAATTGGTTATTTAACATACAACCGACACCCAACGCTTCACAACACGGTTTTATAGCAAACTCGTCACACAATTCGCATACATGAGAAGGCTTCCCTTTAACTTTGTTCAAATATGGAGCTAAATTTTAATAATTCTATTAGAAGTTAATAATCTATTAGAACTAACAATTAGATGACATATCAAATGACTTAATGATATAAAGGAAATGAATTTAAAGCAACGAATGGTACAAAACCATGCCATAAAACCTTTAAAAAGTTTTAAAAAGCTAAGCATGACTGACATAATTTATTACAATGAACATATCTTTCTTCACAATAAACTATAAAATCAAAATTGAAAATATTTAAGATTAAATTGATCTCTACATCTTAATGTTTTAAACCAACTTAATTCATTGTTGTATCAAGTACATGTAAATCTATTCGCTTTACTCTCGGCAGATTTTTAACTTCTTCTATCTATCAGAAGCTATCGATGAGCACAGCAAGCACTTGTAGCCTCGTGTCGATAGTTACACGGCAAAGCATCCTGTAAAAGCCCCATAAATAACCTCCACCGCATGTGGAATAATTGATTAACGAGCTGCTCATCAATGATCACGTGCACCTGAGGCGATGTTTAAAAAAAATGGCAATTCATTTTCATGACATACTGATACAAATGCATCATCCATTATTTTACTAATCGTTTAATGAACACGAAGTTTCAAGGCTCTTATTGACATTAATTTAACCTCTTGTTCTTAGAAAGCGTGCCAGAGCAGAGTCGCGTCGTGATGCATTCTCCCCTTCTCCCCGCAACCACCAACGAAGCTACACACACGTGGTCTGTGTTTGTAAATCAAAATACTCCGAATACCTCCACTGCATACTGATAACACCCGGCGGCGGAGTAACTCACGACCAAAGTAGGAGCAAACTTTGCAAGAAATTATTAACATAAACTACCGAGAACTTTGACGGCGTAGTGCAAGAAAACTACATCATTCAACACCTTTGCAGCGAGTCGTGAATCACTTTCAATTTCGTTCGTTTCGTTTCGTTTGTTGTTGCTGCTAGTGATGCGCGAAAACGCCAACCGGTGCTTACGGTGCAATACTGCACCTCAAGCCCGCTTCGGGGCCCGGGGAATATCCCAACGGAACTGGCCCGGGATGATTCGTGAGATGATGTTTCCATTAATATGATAATTGCCACACCACAACCACAATGGAACACAATTGTTCTAGCCGCTCCGGCTGGTTTGGGTGTGCCACGGGCGCGTATAAAACCGGGAGAACAAAGCTACACCTGCTCAAATTGACGCTCGGGATAGGATCGGACGGAGCTAGATCCTGTGCTGCGCTTTGAACGCTGCGTGATAGGAAAGAAATAAGGAAAGTGAACAGCAAAACCGATCAAAATGAAGTGTTTCCTGGTGAGTGCTCATTTTATAGCAAACGAAGTGAAGCGTGTATAACGAAACAAGCAAACAGCTGTGAAACTAAAACCGGAGATAGTGAATTAAGTTGAAGGAAGCAAATTTCTTACCCAATTAAGTGTTCATAAATCAATTTTTCAATGTTGAAATAATTTGTTTTTGTCTCAGAAAAAAAGCCATAAAATCAAACTTTAAGCGTTTTTTGTATGAAAAAGCTTTATGGCAAGCTTTTGTTGCATAGTGGTCGCGCATAGGCCATAGGCCGAATTATTTTAAGCAGGAAGAAAATAACAAAATAAGATTTAAAACAACTAAATCGTTGTGTATTGTTGGTTTAAAATTAATTCTATCTTATCCTAGCAGAATTATTCTATTTCAATTGTTTTTTATTTTTAATTCACAAGGAAAAATTTCAAAATTTCATTCCGTTGAAAACTTCTACTAAACTCGTTTCGAACGTAATTTAATTTTAATTTACGCTACAAGGTTCTTTCACAATGCTCTATTTTTATAATATTTTCGTTCTCTCCCTTTTTCAGCTCGTTACGCTTCTCACCCTGTCGCTGGCAAATGCGCACCTGTTCAAGAAAAAGCTCGTCTTAACGTCCGAATCTGACGGAGGGCATGGCGGCGGCGGTGGAGGCAGCTTTTCATTGGGTGGCGGAAGCTTTGGCCTTTCCTTCGGTGGTGGACTAGGAGGTGGTGGTGGTGGAGGTAGCAGTCACGGAGGCTCTACTGGAGGAGGCTATGGTGGCGCATCTGGTGGACCTGGTTACTCCAGTGGAGGATACGGAGGAGGTGCGCCAAGCCATTCGGGCGGTTCCGGTGGTGCCGGCAGCAGTGCATTTGCAAGCGCTAGTGCCAGTGCAAGTGCAAATGCTGGTGGTGTTTCTGGAGGACATTCGGGACAGGGTGATTATTCTGGCTACGGACCGGCTTCAGCGGGATCTGCCGGACATGGACATCATGGTGGCTATGGTGGCAATGGTGGTTATGGTGGTGGTGGTAGCGGTGGAGCTGTTGGTGGACATTCAGTGCACACTCCTTCGGACCATCTTACACCTCCGGCCCAGTCCGGCAGTAACGGTGGCTACCAAGGATCGGGTGGCGCTTCTCACGGCTACTCCAACAGTTTCGCCAATGCCGGCGCAGCTGCAGGAGCACATGCTGGAGCTCCGCAAGGATCTGGTGGCGGATCTTATCATGGTGGATCACAACCGGTAGGAGCACCATCGGGTGGACACGGTGGCCATGGTGGCCACGGAGGAGGGCATGGTTTCACGAAACAAATCACCATCACCAAGCATGTCGATCAAAGTCCCCCACCGCGTCCGATTGTGATTGAAAAGCCCGTACCTGTGCCGGTTGATCGTCCCTATCCGGTGTACATCGAAAAGGAGGTACCGGTGACGGTGGTGAAAGAGGTCCCAGTGCACTCCGGTGGTGGTGGTGGTGGTGGTGGTGGTGGTTATGGAGGCGGTGCCGGACACTCCAGTGCAAGTGCTAGTGCGAGTGCGCACGCTAGTGCAAGTGCAGGAAGCTTCGGCGGTGGTTACGGTGGCTCCAACGGTGGTGGCTATGGTGGTGGTGGAGGTGGTAGCGGAAATGTTGGCGGAGGTTACGGTGGTGGACATGGAGCAGGCGGTAGTGGTGGTTATGGCAGTGGGGGTCAAGGTGGAGGCCACGGTGGCGCATCGTTTACCAAGACGATTACGCTGGAGAAAACCTTCAACAAACACAAACACCATCTACATCATCATGGATGGTAGGCTGAGAAGTGATGAAGTTAGTAACGTTTGAAAAAGGGTGGAAATTTATGATGACTTGTCGGGATTTTTCACCCTTTCCATTCGATTGACGAGCGAAAAGCTTTACTGATGTATTAAACCTAATTCTAGCGAGTGTGAAGATCATTCGAAAAATAAAAAAGACGCTAATAGAATAGACTTGATCGTATTGCTTTGAACATTAAGTATCACAAATATCCCAAATCTCATGAAACTTCATTGAAGCTGTAATGACAGTCGCAGAAAAACCCCATTAGAATGCTATTTGAAAAATAAATCCACGAAATACTTCCAATAATTATCAATTCTTTTAATTCTTTTAACAAACGACGCAATATGCACGAACGTACATTCCATTTATTCCGTAACAAATTGATCGCCGATCAAGCACGAGTCGTGATTAAGCCATCACCAGCTTGAGTAGATGCAAAGAGCAATACAAAAAAGAAGCAAAAAACAAAGAAGCAAAGCACTTTCGTGCGACCCCGGATGCACGAAACCGGTCGCGAATGTGCCAATGAAACCCAACTTATGAATGAATTCGTCGACATCGAGCACCGAATGGCAAGGTGTTTCCGGTTCGGTTTTTCTGTTTCAGTAGCACACCATTTCCTTCGTCGCCGCTAACCAGCAGCACGCGCGCGCACACGTCTTTTCATCGGTTCCATCGCAGGCACACGGCATTCTCGATCTCGACGTTTGCCCCCCGGGCATCCCGACGACATCGTTGGTTTATCAACCCGGTTTTTTTCTCTCCTATATTAAAACAGCCCATGAGAAATGGGTTAGCAGGCAAAGGACACATTGCCCTGGCCGGACGCGACTTATGAAAGTGAAAACACATGCAGGCAGCAGCCTCGGGGGGTTTTGATTGCATAGCGTTTTTGGCATGGGATGGGATTGGCGCCCGTTGACGCAGACCGTCGGGAGGGAATCGAGCAAATGCGATTGCATGACGCGATTGATTTTGAATTCGTGACCGGGCGGATCGGCGTGCAAAACGTGCGGCGTGCGAACGGGCCCGCGAGTTGTTTATGTATTACAAGAGCGTCCGCTTATTGCGAGCTCATAAACAACAGTGCTGAACAAGGGGCAGTCATAAATGTGGTTAATAAACTGAGCAGGTAATTAATTTTGAGCATTCTTTTGGAAGTGGTTTTGACAGGAAAAAATGTTAATAAGCGTTTTTTTATTTTCATGCTTCTCAAATAATGCCTAAAATTGAAAGTAACTTCTTAGTACTGTTATTAATATTGCTAAGTGATAAATAATATTCCCAAACAATACGTATTGCTTAAAGGAATAGATGTCTTGAGGAAATTAAAGAACATCAGCATAAATAGTAAAAAATGTAGAAAAAGCCAAGTACGGGGAATGAAATAAAGAAAAAATAATGCTTAAAACACTTCTTCTTCTTCTTTTTGGCTCAACAACCGTTGTCGGTCTAGGCCTGCCTGTACTAGTGGTGGGAGCTCGGAATCGGACCTACCCGATTCCGATTCCGTATTCGGAATCAATTCCGGAGCCGATTCCGATGCTGGAATCGATTCCGATTCCGGAGTCGATTCCGGAGCCGATTCCGGAGCCGATTCCGGAGCCGATTCCGGAGCCGATTCCGGAGCCGATTCCGGAGCCGATTCCGGAGCCGATTCCGGAGCCGATTCCGGAGCCGATTCCGGAGCCGATTCCGGAGTTGGCTCCGGAGCAAAATCAGTCCGGGAATCTCCATGACAATGGATCTTTTACAAGTAAATTTGCATTTTTGCGGTTAGCAATACGTAGTATGATTGGACCCAAACGCCCTTTTTTGGCGATGCCGAAACTGACTCCGTTTGGTAGCCGATTCTAATTTATGAGTCATTTCCGATTCGAGAGCCGACTTCGATTCCGGAACCGATTCCGGAGTCGATTCCGGAACCAATTCCGATTCCGGAGCCGATTCCGATGTCGATTCCTATTCCGGAGCCGATTCTGGAATCAATTCTGGAGTCGACTCCGGAGTCGATTCCGATTCCGGAGCCGATTTCGGAATCAATTCCGGAAACTGATTCCGGACCTACTATCCGGAATCGATTCCAGAAAACTGCGGAGCTACCCGGAATCGATTCCGACAAAAACATCATTTTTCCCATCACTAACCTGTACCCACTTGTGGGGTTAACTTTCAGTGACTAAAAAACACTACGTAGCACAAAACCACAAAAATACGAAAACAGGAGACTTTGGAAAATAATGGAAAAAAAATGTTACAAAAACACATATTGAATGGAAAAAAGAATCAAATAATTAAAAATGCTTGAAAATTGCTTAAATAATACACATATTTTATAAAGATTTAAACTTAAGATAAACAGTAACTTTATATAAATAGTTTAAAAAAATAAAACCACATCAACACTCAAAGTAGAAGATACAACAGAGAAAACATCACCATGGCAACAAATATGTCGAAAAAGGATCACAATAACATAAACGATGAGATAAAAAATGGCAAAACTAAGCCAGCGCTCTGGCGCCAATCGGACAGGAAATCTAACATGAAAAAACATGGAATTAGACTGGTTCAATTTGATATGAAAATTGTTAAAAATTAATTAAACCCTCTGTCAAATTAAAAATAAAACCAAATTGTCACAAATAATTTCCTTCACACTCTCTATTTGCTACCGTTTTTGGCGGTACCATCACTTGTAGCAAAACCCAATTCATCTTGCACCGTTGACCGTGTACGATCGAAACCGTTCCATTTATCATACGGCTAACGATCGTGAATGAAGACATCAATCTATCGGGCAAACGATTAACCTTTTATGGAGCTACAGCCTCGCGCGGGCTGTTTATGGACGTCAGACGATGTAAGCACAACATAAGCGCCGAAACGCTTGCTGATAAAATATGCGTAACCGCTCTCCAGCATGTTTCGTGTTTGTTTTTGTTACGATTTGTTTCACCTTTCGCACGTGGCAAGCTAAAAGCCAAAGAAGAAAGAGAGAGAGAGAGAGAAAGAGTTTAAAAAAACACATTCAAACACATGAACACTTTACACGTGTTTGACGATCATGCGAAATCTCCGCACTTTTCTGTTCGCACACCTTCTTTTCGATGGTGAACTTGAACGATCGATCGATCGAAGCAGCCGATACACCATAATAATAGGTGTGCAAATTAGGTGAAGATCAACTCCACCAAATCACGGGTGAATCCAATCGGATCTTTGCTCGGAGAAGGCCTTGAAAATACAACCCTAATAAGCAGATCAAAACAAACAAAAACCCCGATCGAGAAAATCGAGAAAACGAAAAGACACCGCAGGTAGAGATGCGATGAGAGAAAAGGTATTTAAACCCCCCCCCCCCCCTTGAAGCTAAAGGGTTGACTAGGTGAAGGGCGTGCTTCTCATAAAACTGGCACAAATAATTAACGAAATTGAAAGAAAGACTACAACAGCAAGCGACGAACCCGAACATAAAAACAAACCCCGAAAAGCACCCTGAAACTAACGGCGTCGGCCAATCCGGTACGCAGCATAAAACGACGTCGGCCCCCGTCTGTGCCGCCTTATGTAATCTTGCTGAACGTGAGCACCGAAAGTGGTCCTCGTCTGCGAACGGTACAGACAGGTCGACGGCGGCGAGAGGGAAAATAATGTGAGGAAAATCGTACCGCAACCGCCGGCATGATGATATGGGCCCCTCAGGGGAGAAGGTTAAGCAGGAATGGGTGTTTTCGATCGGAAAAAGAAACAATACCCATTGTATTGCTTCGTTCTTGTCTCCAATTTATGAGTTATTTATAGGCCGTGTGTAAACAACGGGGTTTAATAAAGAGCTCAAATGTTTTCAAAATTCTGTCGAGCACATAATTACAAAACATTAAAGGATCACATTCCTGTCAAGTACTACTTGTCAGCTGTGGGCAATAGTGAGACAGCTATCGGTCCAGCCGTACTTCACCATCGCACTCATCTCCATCTTGTTGACCAACTTTCCGCACGGTAAAAATGCAAACCAGCTGCATTTGCCAATTGCAATCAGCGCACATACACATATCATAATGGTGTACACACATACACACCTCATGGTAGTCCAACCTGCTCGTCGCAGCTGTGGAGAGTTCCATTTTTATGACACTTGGCTCTGGCGTGCGCACTACTGGGTCAACGAGCGCGACAAGACTCTCCCGAGCCCAGTTCGCGTGCTCCCGCACGTTCACCCTTCGCGCGGGTTATTATTTATCTGTGAAAAACGACGCTCTCGGGAGCGTTTGTTTGAGTTTTCGCGTTAGATAATCGGGGCTAGAGCTGTTGTCGATGTTATTATTGTTTGTCCAGCCCCGTTACCACCCTTTTGGTTGCTGGAATCGCAATGCAATCGAACGGATCGCTGACAAACACCCCTCTGATGGGTTTTCCTTTGTTTCTTCACCAGCGGGTGTTCAATAAAGATATAGGTTGACCGGTTTTCTGTTTTTGGGCCAATCTTTGCACCAGTACGACGCGACCAGTAAAACTAGACGACGAATTTAGGGATTAGGACCTAAACAATAGAATTTGATGCGATATTACGGTGGTGATGGAAATGAGGGATTGGGGGTTTGCTAAATCGTCATGAATGGACATCGATGATTTGAAACTAAATCAAGGTGAGCATTTTTATTTATGTCAAATATTATTCACATATTAGTCAAATATTATTTATATAAATATTATAACATCATACTGACTCATCATACTAATGATTAATCAGGGTTACAAACCAAAACTAACTACATTTAAAAACCATGCTTATTGTTAAATTCATAGTTAATAAACGTTATTACCCATCGCCTCACTGAAACCTCATTGAAAAATTTAGTCCTCTGTGTCAAAGAATGTATTGTCCATTTTTATTGTAAATCTAATTTTCTATAAATTCAAGCCTTTTTAATAACCACCTTTCTTTCTATCGCTCCTTGCCATACATACCCTTCGGACAAATGATCCTCTGAACGATCGTTTTAATTGGTTAGAATTATAAAATGGTAAATAAAAAAAACTAAATATTTTATGAAATTTTCAATGCTCGTTTGATTAAATGCATGAAATAAGTAAAAATAGCAAAATTTCAAAAGAAGTGAAAACACTACTGAAACTCGAGATCTTGGAGTTATTTTAGTCAACAAGCTAACTTTTCAAAGCCACCATTACAGTCACCATAACAACAAAATATAATTGAAAAAATAGAGCAGATTGAAAATAATTTTACGAAAATAATGCATTACCAGTGTGAAATGCCCCTCATATAATGCCAGATGTTTATTCTTTGGAGTGGCTGAATCGCTTAAGCAAAGAAGGAGGACGGCTCAGTGTCATAAGGTTATTACTGGACTAGCCGACGCACCGTCGGTCCTTGCTAGGATTAACTTAGCTGCTCCTGAAAGAATGTTGAAGGTAATGATTTTTTCAAGGAACTATCGATGTATGTTCCACAGTCTTCTGCACTAACGATCCGATCATACTGAATCATCATCAATCAATGATAATGATCAATCAATCACTTAATACACGTTAATATAACAATGAACCAGATTAGGAATTATTTAAAATACAATCTCCGTTAGAAATGTTCTTATGTTTCGTTAATTTATTTCCATTTTTATTTTATATTTGAGCAGGTAATTGTTGGTTTTTGTAGCGATTTTTTACTGTTTTTTACTAAAACATAATCAATTATAAATGAACTTAATATTCACTTTCATACTACCGCAGTTTGCACCTTGTTGGTAATTATAGTTGTGACTTGAAAGTTATGTATGTTTTGAGTAAATTATGCTTGAATTAGTGATGAAAAAGTCTAGAGCTATAGCTATGATTCCTATAGCAACGTGTTATCTAAAACTTTAAAAATAAAGTAAATGTATAAGTACTACTCGAAGCAATTAAAGCAAGTAATGTAACAGACCGACAAACCTGCTATGCCGGACTGTAAACCAAGAAGTCACTGATAATCGTACTCAATTAAGGTACGGATAAAATGAACTTAAACAATTAATAAATGTTTCACTGTGCTCAAAAATCAATCTTTACCATTAATCTTAAAATCCACACGATTCAAGAAAGCAATAACTCATCATTTCCCAACACAGCTGTCATCGATGATAAGCAATCTTTCTTTCTAAGCGTAGCTCCATAAAACACCTTACCTAGCAGCGTACTGGCGTGCATACAATTCTCACCGTAAATCTTTTCCACACATTTCTCATATATTTCACAATCATGGGCCTAACCTATATGGAGGATGCACTGTCCAGTGAAAACCCTATAAGTCCATCCTAACCAAACCAACCGGGAATCCGATACAGACACTCGTGTACAGCGAGGACACTGTGACAGATACGAGTGCGATGCGGCTGGAATGCACCGCACAGCATAATGCGCTCCCGGTCCGGTTTATTTTCTCCTCACGACCAGAACATACCAAGCACCCCTCGTTTCACCGGGTCTCGTGCAATGTTTGCAACTTTTACCGGCGCCTGACGGAGTGTGTTATGTAAATTAATTATTGCAATCCTCCCCCACCCCACGCGTACAGCGCATGTTTTGATGCGGTTCTCGCGCTGCATACACAAAATGTCAGCCGCCTTCGTGGTCGTCCGAAGTGTCCGAAGATTGCGACCGGTGCGGCAAAGTTCAACACATCGATTCGCACACATTCGCTGCTAGCTGCTAGCGTGCTGTTGCAATTTTGTGTGTCGTCTCGGTAAGCAGTACCGGTGGTTCTTCCCTACTGACGAGAACTGCGCAGTACCGATGGATGATTGGAAGCGAACGGAGAGGTCGCACGGGGGTAATGAAAAATAAAATTATAAATGCATTTTCTCAACGCTGGTGGCAGCAGGGTAGGTCCAGCAGCAACACATCATCAACATCAGGCAACGACAAGCGGTAGCATTCCTGCTGAAATTGATAGAGTGAGGGATAAAATGCTGCAACAGCAGTTTGGAAGGCGGAATATCCATCATGCAGATTGAGGCGCATTGATTCATCGTCATTCATTATTGCCACCTGATGATGATGATGATGCTGCTACCCCGTCGACAGGCCTGATGAAGCCCTTTGTTGTGAATTGAAAATGGCTTACAAAATGATGAAGAAATAAAACAAATTAACAAGACAAGTTAAGCGGGGTTTAAGGGAGCGAAATTCAGGCTTGATTTGCTTCCATTTTTTGTGCACGGCTTAAAACTATGGTTGAGATGAACAGTTTCTTGAACAGAAAGATCTATGGTATATGTAAGTAGCATACATGTAAAATATATTTACAAAAAAAATAAGACAATTACATAAATTGTAATTATATAAAAAGTATAAAAAATGTTAATTGAAAATAATAAATCATATTGAATAATTCAACTAAAAATAGTATTATACTGATTGAATTGAAATACAAAATTAAAAAGAAAAAGATAATGAAGCAGTTTTGTCTTACGTAATTTGTTTCATTTTCAAGACATTACTCCGAATAATTGTTAAAATATTTTTGTTTAATTAAAGCTTTTTGTTCTTGTAAAAATACTCTAAACAAGAC
>SIXB01001457.1:0-40656 GCA_007018985.1 Anopheles bwambae
CCCCCTCTCTGCACTTGCAGCTAATGCGTTGTGGCATCCATCTCTTTCCAAAAACCACCAATCATCCCCACAGCATAAGGATGATAAATAATGCATCCTCCCTCCCCAGGGTTTTTTTTTGGCTCGACCTGTTGCCCGGATGCTTCACGGACACTCCGAGATCTCCACAGCAAAGAGATTACGCTTCCCGCATCGCATCGGCGCCAAAGTTTGCTTTAAATTCGTTCCAAGTCAATCCGCATGTTCGGGAGGTGTTCGCTAATTTATGATACTTTTTCCACCACCGCTTCAAACTTCCTGATTCGTTCGGGAGAGATTTATAAGTTGATGGATTGTGATGTTGGTTTATTTTGCACAATGAATAATTAAACGGTTTGTGTTAGGTCATTATTTTGGGCCAGATGGTACTGGGTGTGGGTTTAATTAGGCCAATGATGTTATGAACGGCTTCTTTCCGGTAAAGCGTTGAGAACATTTTCAAAAGGTCTATAATGATTCCGTCGTCCGAAGCACACGGCCCTTCCTCTGGAGTAAATCTGTTTGATCAGTTCCTAACAAATTTCGCTCTCTATGATTTCCGTCATTCCTACGTCACATTAAAACCTGTAATCACCAGGATCGTATATTCATAGATTATAGGGTCACTGTAGTCTAGAATCACGGGGTAACTGCGAAACTGCTAAAAGGAAAGCCTGAGTAAATTGTACAAATATTTAGCAGGAACATTTCCCATGAAAGGATATCCGTTGAAACCATCGATCTTAGTTCAACAGGCTATAATATAGCAGCGCTGGTTAAGCGCCAATCAAACTAGAATCCATAACAGAAAGGTTGCAAACACGAGGTAGACCTCACTGCTAAACTACTTAAAGCACTAAACAATTACTCAACCACTGTGTTTACCAACAAGAACTCCCATCGAAACCAACCATCGCGAGGGCTTTAAGAACGATTGCCAACAGTATCAAAGGTACTTCCGAGAGCAGTTTCCCATCTTCAAGTACCACTCAGGAACCATCGCCCTCCGGGTACGAGATCACGGCCAAATTACCTCACTGTCGATTTAGAACTGTCCGTATTGCAAAGCTGCGAAAGCTAGCTAGCAGGTATACCCAGAATATTACACCCAAATCCAGCAGCCGAAGGGTCGACTTCTAGCCATCGGTGGATCACAAAGTTAACCGACAAACTTATCCGATCGCCATAAAATACACCCACAAAATAAAGAGAGAGAGCGAAAGAAAAAAAACTTCAAATTTATTACACCACCCTCACAGTCCCCTTCAGACGCTGGCTGAGGTTTCGATGGATTTCCAAGAAAAACTTCTGACAAAGTAGTCTCATCATCGGATAGCGCGTTCAGGGCAGCGAAAAACCGTTGCAGCCAAACGGGTACCAGGATACCAGGGACGTCGGCATGGCCGACCAGTATCAGCAACCGGTCGTAAGTAAACCGTCCTCCCGGCGCCCGGCCCGATGGGGTGTTTATCTCTTCTCCCGTCTCTTGGCGATGAAAGTATTTCCAACTTTTAATTCCGAACTTTCTAGCTTCCGCCTGTCCCGACTGTTCCAGCGCGCCTGGTGACGCGCGTATGATATGATGAGGGTCCGGTTTGGAAAAGTCGAGCGTCCGGAAAATTAATTGACTTCGATTAGGTTGATGCGCGCGCGCTTTCACTCTGTGGTGTTGAGCTTTCCGAGGTGGGAGTTTCAGGGCAAGCAAAAGCACCATTCAGTTGCGGTGCCCGGTAAACGATCCCTTTTGCTAAAGCGAAAACAACAGCTTAAAAAGACCATCGGAACGATCGCTAAACCGTTGTCGTTTGTATAAAAAGTTGAACTGTCGAATCATTCGTCCTTTGTTTAGTCGGTTCGCTTCGGTTATGAAATTTTAGACTCCCTCAGGACACCCAGAGCAGTGGTAATGTGGTGCGAGGAGAAACTCACACGCAAGAAGAAGGAAAAACGGCGTTGGAAAAATATCTTCCAGCCGCCGCGAGGTCCACGCGGGCATAACTCACTCATTTAAGTTTTCATCGGCCAGCGATGGGAGTGAAAATGAAACATTGACCATCGGCCGTTCCTTACCTTTCTCGCTGCTTCGTGCCGTGGTGATCTATTTCCCCATGCACAGTAATAGGGACGCTTTGGGAGGGTCTTTTTTCACTTCTTTTAGGGCAAAGTTAGATTCTCTTCTCACACTTTTCCCAAAGACTAGAAAATAAAATTCAACCGATGGTTTACAATTTCCAAAGCGCAACCTACGCTGCAGCTCAAACTCCTGCAGGTGAGGGAAGGCTATTTACGTTGCAAAAGGTAGTGAAGATCTTGATCTGAAAACATGTCTCCATCCTCCAAGCGGCTTTGTATCCTTTGTTTGAGCTTATTCTACGCCTCTGGGCGGAAGAACGGCACAAGAACGCCAGGAAACGGAGCGGTTGCTCTCCGGTCAGCTAGAAAAGATCAACTTACAATTACGTACTCACGTTACCGGAATGCCCCTGTCACGGGGGAAAAATTATGATGATTTATGAGCGGAGCAGCAACGGAAGCAACGTCCCCGTCAAACAAGGATGATAGTAAATTATCTCGTTGTGTGAGTGTAGGGTTTTGGAAAAGAACGTTTTTCACTGATCGCGCTCCCGGCTATGCAAATTCGGTGAGCCAGATAATGTTTTCTATTGCGAAGAGGGGAAAAATTTAATAGACAAAGACATGAGCACTCAATGATACGGGCAAACTGGAGGTTATATAGTATTTAGTTTTGCTGTATCGTCTCGCAGAATCATAGTATATAAAAGAATTAGCGATACAAAAAATGTCCAGTTTAAGGTATATTATCCGTTTGGCACTGATTAAACTCTGTTATACAACCTGTTTTGTTTATTACAGCTTCAAGTGGTTTGACGCTTTCATTTGCAGCTTTTTTGTGCCATAACTTTGACTACAGCATAAAGTAAACAGTAATCTCTGTTCAGTTGTTGACAATAAGAATTTTTGCTAAAAATCAGATGACATTAAGGCACCTTTAAGAAGAATTGTACAACGACAAGAAGTTTGTATCTGCGCCTCACGCGCGGTTAGAATTAGCTTAAGCAGTACCATGTTCAGATAGGTCAACAACGTCGTAATTAAATGCCTTCAAAGTAATTTTAAATCCACCAATTGATATTTAGTGTTGCGAAGTTTAATTGTCTGAAAAGAAATACTTCCTACTCTTCTTCTTTGGCGCAAAACTCGTTGATGGTCAAGACTTGCCTGTACCACTAATGGGCCTAGCTTTCAATGACTTATTGATTACTCGTTGCAGGATAGTACGAAGTCTTCGTACGTAAGTCCATACGGGGCTTGAACTAATACAGGGAATGTTGTTAAAACGTACAAGTTGACAACTGTACCCTGCGACCTGTCTAAAACACAATGTTTCCGTGAAAGTACCTACAAAGAGCTATACATAATTGCTCAGTATTTATTCCGCTTCCATAACTCCCGCTTGCACAACACTGTTTGATGTGTCAAACTTCCGCCCTAGCAGAACTATTTGATGTGTCAAACTTCCGCTGCACAGCTATCAGTGGCGAACGTTGCCCCTCTGCGGAAGCAATTAAACCAGAACCATCTCATGAACCGCTGCCAAAAGAAACGATCAAATATGCCTCATCGGAACGGAGCAATCTTGTAGCCGCATTTTCACCGGCTAATTAAAACGTTCTCCACTCGGAGCTGAGCCATCCACTTGAAAGGTTTGAGCTTGAGCCAACATTTTAGTGCATTTTAATACTTCAACGTTCGCTCTGCCTCCCCGGATACCAGGAGGCGATATAGAATTATATTACGACCGTTCTCTTTTCAAGGCTCTCACTCTCTCTCTCACTTCCTCTTCCCTCGCAGAAACTACATCATCAAGACGCGCCTCTCGAAGGGACCGAACAAAATCGTGCTCTCCCCGTCGGATTTTGTGTTCCCGGTGGATATGCGAAGGGTAAGTGTTAACGTGACCATGTCTCTGCCACTCCCGTAAGCCCCAAAGGCTCTGACAGCCACCATTGTGGCGAACGCCTCTTAATGAAGGTCTAATTTGCATGTATTTTCGGCTTGGGGGGACATGGGGTTGGATATTGGGGTCTATTTTCGCGCAGGTTGACGAGGGTATCGAGGCGATGCTGTGCTGCTGGCTCCAGCAGCTGCAGGAATTCGGTGGCCCCGAGGTGGAAAAGCCAGATCTGCTGAAGGGATCGATTGGGTCGCTCAAGAATCTGGGACTTCCGGCACCGACCAAGCCAAGCTCGGGCAGTGAAACGCTAATACGGCACAGCACCGCAGCCATCGATCATAAAGCACGGTATAATGTAAGCATCCTTTTTTTCCCCGTCTCGGTTAAGCTTTTGCAATGCCGTTTTTTTCTCCCTCTTCTTCGTTTACTTTCCCGTTATCCTTTTGTTCGTGTTTTTTTCTCTTTTTTTAATCGCACACATTCCACAAGGCGACATGATTTTTTGTCACCTCGTTTTATTCACCACAATCGAGCGTACGAAATCCCTCGCTTGACGGTCCCATTATAAACGGACACATTCGGCACACCCGGGAAATTCGAGTCGTTCTGCGGGCATGTTGCTTTCATCTCTCTCTCTTTCTCTCTCGCTCTTTCTTTTCATGGGTGGCCCCACTCGACGCAGGGTGATTTAGTGCAGTTGAAGGAAATCCCATCGAGCTCGGCATCCCACGAGCTGAAAACGAAGGCAATGGACCTGCTCGTGATGGCGCACAGTTTACGACACGAAAACATAAATCCTCTAATCGGTAATTTACCTCATGTTTGGCATCATGTTTTCTCTTTCACAGGTTTGCGTTGTTTACTTCTGGTGATGTGCTTGGAAAGACGTAACGTTTGCGAGTTCACCACCGTTACCACCGTTGTGCAACGTGCGCCCATCCAACCGGATGTGTCGCGTTTAGTGCCGTGTAAACAGCTTTAGCACGCGCGTTTTTATTTTTTACATTTCTTTATGGCATACCTGTGATTCGTCAATCCCTAGGAAGGAAGCAAGCATTGTGCCGCATCCGGAATGGTGGCGCATTTCTTCCTTTCCTGGTGGAATACGTTCCCGAGCAGAACGACCCATAACGTACACAAAATCATGTCACAGTAGATTTACGGGGCCGGCGGCCCGTCTCCCCTTCTCAAAACACTCTCGAACCCAATGGGGGACAAGTGTTGCTTGACTGTGGTTTCGGTTGCAACTTTCTTGACAGTTGCCATGAGCATCATCACCACCACCGCCGCCGGCATCCAATCATTCCCCTAAAGGACGCACATAAACTCAGATCATCTTATTCGATCTATTTGTCATCATTAAGCTGCCTGTTTTATCGAGCACTTCCGCACTGCGCAGTAGACGCAGGCAGGCTTGTTGGGCTTCGTTGGCTGACGGCTTCCAAGGTTCGCTGGTGGAGACCCACCGTCAGATGCGATTAACGGGACCGGGAGGGATTGCGCTCCAAGGTGCGATGGGTTTTCAAGATCAAATTCCCACGGCAAAGATACATTCATTATGTGCCTTGTTTGCGTCTATGCTCTCTCTCTCTCTCTCTCTCTCTCTCTCTCTCTCTCTCTCTCTCTCTCTCTCTCTCTCTCTCTCTCTCGCTTTCTTGAGCGCTTAATTGTGTCCCCGAAGTGAGCGAGGGAATCTTTAAGCGCACGTAGAGGCACGGTTGGGGCTTTTTCGTTTCCCTTGTCTAGCCGTAAGGCTTTAAGTTTTGAAAAAGCTTTATCGAGATCGACACCGCTTACGGTGCGACAGGTGTTTTAATGTCAAACAGGAGATTAATTTTTGACAGAAAGAGACTACTTTATGGACAAAATTGAACTGACAAAACAAACTAAGATCAAAAGCTTTCGTGCGAGGTATAAGGAAATCTACTTTCGTGTCCTAATCGATTCGAGTAGATTTCTGTAACAATAATTCATAATGTAGACACTCATTTTATAGCTAAGTACTCTTGCGTAGCTTATGTAGCGACAACGTTGCTTCGTACACCATCGTTTCTGTAATTTTCCAACAACTCACACTCTACTGCTGTAATAAATTGCTCTTTTATGTGTTCATAGCACATTTTAAAATTGTTACTCAAACGAAACCAAACAACCAGATTTAACATGTCACCAGAGCTTTATAAAAACAATTTCAAACGGACGCATTCGAAGCTGTTAGGTGAGCTTAACCCTTTATTGTATGTACCTCCATTATCTCATTATGCGACGCGAAGCAGGAGCTAATTATTGTGGCTCCTCCCTTCGCACGTGCCATGCAGGGTTGCCCATACTCGGGTTGCATCCGTTCGACACAATCCACTGACCATTAATTCCAATTATTTAGCTATCAAATTATTGACAGTAGCGAGGCAACATTGTGTGCGAACGGGGCAATGGGTTCGTAACCGCCAGCTACATGATTTCGTGGAAGCGACTCTCGGTTCTTTGAGCCTGTACCAGTGCGAAATTATATATCGGTACAGAGAATGTGTGTGAATGTGTGTGTGTGTGTGTGATTATTAATTTACCCCTCGAATCCTACGGCGAAAGCGTATTATGTACCGCATGAGCATTTCCTGCTCCGTTCCCGTATCCCTGCGCTGTGGAGCTTTTATTATTGCACCCAATCTAAATAGTAGCTCGGTGGCTTGTGATCGAGAGACGATGAAACACCATCGTTAGCAGGTCCCCGGTATTGACTTACCGTGTCCGGGTTCTCAGCACGACGACCCAACGACACAGAAGCAACAGGATGAAGAGGCTCCCATTTATGGAGCTTGATGAGAGGCGTCTGCTGCTGCTGTACAACACACACTCTGTTGTCTGTCATTGTTAATTCTACAGCCTCCGTCCGCTTCCTTCCATCAGCATCATAGTTCGAAGAAGTGTGATATCTGTAGCTCTAAATCTTATTAATTAGAGACGTCTCTGTGTGGTGCGTTGCCCGTTGCACACGAACTCCTGGCACGGTGCATTGTTGTGACAAGATCAATCTATACGCATCAATTGAATATCGGGCCACATCAGCTTGAACCAAGAGCTTTTTCTCTGGTTTCTGGTAGAGGCTACACAAGCATTGTTCAACAGCTAGCAACATATTAATTTAAGTTTAAAATAGCATAGTTTGTTTTCTTCTACTTTATGGAGCACTGTATCGTTAGCTTAATCACACCGCTCACCGCTTCCATAATACTTACACTTCTATTTAAACGAGCATACAACATATGCATTACTTTCCTGGTATGCTTGTTCGAGAGCAGAAACCTAATCATGCCTTTCGATGTGTTTTTTTGTTCTACCTTTAAACAACCACAACAGAAAGCTTTAAATATAACGGCCCTCGATTACGCCAAACAGCCTACAGGGACAGTTGGGATCGTATCCCAACCTAACCCTTGTCTTATTTTATTGTTCTGCCCAGTAATTGACCCTTCAGAACGATGGCAGCGGAGGGTTTCCACCCTTCTCCACAGCTTCCAAGTGTGTTGTCCTGCATTGGGAGTGTATTGCGTCGTTCGCAACCCGTTAACATTGTTTAGTGAAGTGGAAGCGATGGGACGATAGCTACAGCGTTAACCTCTCAGCATGGTTTAATTACTATCAGAGGATATCATACAGGGTGCAAGGGTGGTCACCTTAGCAAGGTAAAAATAAAAGTCTCCAGAACACCCTCGTACACTTTGCATGCCGCCAAACCTGTCTAGCGTAGGCGGCCTAGACGAGGATCAAACAAACTAACATGTCCATTACGAGGGAGAAGCGATGTTTGCAGACCACATGCAATTGCTCCCAGAGCTTTTAACCTTTCCACCGCCATATCAGCGGCCCAGGTTCGGCCAGGTTTGTTGTATGGATCGAGATCCAATTTTGGGCTCCTATTTGCGAACCACTAACACTCACGCACAACACGCACCGAGAAGAGAAATCAAGAGTCATTATTGTCATTGAAGATGTCAATGCCACGCTGCATAAAGTGCTCGACTGCACATTCGGCGCCCAGCGTGGGACGAATGCGTTTGCAATACGGTGCTCTACATATGTCCGCACGAAGGAAGTCTGTAGGCACACCGTACCGCTGCCATCTCATCTCAGCGGACGGGTCTGTGCATGGTCTCGGTTGGTGCTGACAGGCGATAAATTTATCCAACGGATTAACTCACCATCAACTCGTCGAGTCGTTGGCCTACCTACACAGCCGCACACAGTACGCTCTATAAATGACGGCACCACTACTGATACTGTTTCACCCGAAACTGCAGTGCGTTGCAATACGTGTAAATTCCCAGTACCATGTACGGGCCTGTACGTGTGCCGTGAAACGACTGCCACTGTTTGGGTTCAATCTTGCACCATTCACACCTCACGATACGACAGACACTACGCGACAGACTCCATGAAATATGTTATCGATAAAACCGTACCGTAACCGCATCACCGAACCAACCGGGCACAGGTACAGGCCGGCTGCACGATGCAATTACTTGCCCAAATTCAAATCAAGACACACATCGTCTGCATTTCATTCACGCTGCACACACCACAAGGCGAGATGGTAAGGCGGATTCGGTTTTCCAATTTTAATTAAATTAAAATTGTATGTCTGGGCTGTTGCGCAACAAAGCAAGGGCCTCATGTACAGCGAGCTTTGTGTCGTTTCTTTTTATCGTCTTGTCGACAGCGCTGTACAATGACGCTTTTTCTCCTATCGAGATGCACTCACAGGTTGAATAAACACCTGTTTACGTCATCCACCCAGTGCAGCGGGATTGTGGTTGTCCCTACAGGGTACAAAAGTACCCTCCCTACCGTACCGTTCCGTACAATCAAACCAAATGATGCTATCAGATATCAACATCATTAACCTTTTGCCGCGCGCTGACAACGGTGAGCGTTGGTCCCGCCCCGTCTTTGGGACGTGGTGTACAGCCAACTAACTTTCTTACTTCCAAACTTACCCGTCAGTTACTTTACAAAATGGTGATGATGATCATCTCACCGGTTGAGCAAACAATGCACACCGAGCGGTGAAACTTTTAATGAGCGTGACTCGTTCACCGACATGGCAACCACGGCCGCACAGTTGCGGCTATACAACACTGCAAACGAGCGAGGTGGAATGGAATGAAAGAAACATTTGCAACTAATGAAATTTTTTTTTGTGGTATTTATTTTGTAACTGGGTGGTAAAACCGGCTACAGAAAGTCCGACTATTGCATCTTAACAGTTTCATTAACGAAGCATTTTTGATGTTGCTTTATTTCGTGGTTCGGTTTCATCTGGATCATGCTCACAATATCACTTAAATTCATCCACCGAACCGTGGAGCTGGTTTTGCGTTTGGGCGTAATATAATAGTCTGCGATCAGCTTGAAGCGCTGCGAAAGCGCTCAAAAGTTGATTATTTAAAAAAGTTCCTGTTACTATTTTTCTCCAAACACATCGTCGCCGTTCGCCATCATCATTGCCACCATCGCCCGTTGCATGAATAAATCATCCGGACCGAACAGTGCAGCAGTGCTCGCATTGCCAGCGCTGCAAACGCAATCCCATGTTGCATTCTGAAGCCTTATTTGCAACATTGCTTCCGGAGAGACTGCTCAGCTTTTTTACCGGGAACAGTGCTGAATGCGTAGAGCAAAACAACAAAAATAGGATTAAAGCATTCCGATACAAAAAAAAATCGTGGAAAAGTTTCACAGTGCTGCTGATATTGAAATATGCTGCACTTGTTTCTTTGTAGCTTGCTGAAAATGTGTTGCCCTGACCCAGGTCAAGTAGTAGCAATTGGTGTGGTGCACCGGGTCAAACGGCCGTACTTTTCGCTGCTGTTAGCTCGACCAGGTTTAGCAGAATTTATCATTAAAATGGTATTATTTTGCCATCCGACGTCAGGCTGAGTGGTGTAATTTGCTAGATTCAGGAGAATTGTCCTAGTTCATTGTGAATAGCTTGAAATAGAGATGGATATTATCAGCAGCGGGTTTACAGTGTCGGGGGCCCTAAGCAGTAAGAAGTGTTGAGGCCCCTGTGTACATGATTACTGGGGGGTACTCGGCATCTGTCTTTGATTATGTAACATTTCAACTTAAATTTGGTTGCTGTCGGAGGGGGGGGGGTGCTTAGGGTTCGTCTAGCGCGGTGCCCCAACGTCCATCACCCACGGGGCCCTCCTTGCTAATACAGTGCCATATTCTATCAACTGTTATGGATAATGGACTAAATATTCCGGGGCCCCTCATTGACGGGGCCCTCCGCAATTGCTTACTTTGCTTACCGTTAAATACGCCACTGGATATTATTCATTTAAAGGCGAACATACACCATATCTAGCATGACTTATTATGGTTACTATTCTCAACGTAGTATTGCATATTGCATAAATTCCGGCGTAATACTTTATACACCAGAGCCCACGTTTACGTTCCCCATTGCAATTGCACCGCTTTGCAGGCTGGCTCAACGAACCAAGCCGCACCGCACTCGTGTTCGAGCACTGTTCGCGCGGCTCCCTCCAGGACGTGCTCATCATGGACGAGATCAAGCTGGACTGGTCGTTCCGGTTAAGCTTGCTGACGGACCTGGTGCGCGGCATGCGCTACCTGCACGCCTCTCCGCTCCGCGTGCACGGTTCGCTCTCGTCGCGCAACTGCGTCGTGGACGCCCGCTGGGTGCTGAAAATTACCGACTACGGCATGCTGAGCTTCTACGAGGCGCAGGGCATTGCACCGGCACCACGCAACGCGAAGGAGCTGCTCTGGACCGCACCGGAAGCGCTGCGCGACTCCAGGACCTACCCCAAGGCGGGCACGCAACCGGCCGACGTGTACGCGTTCGGCATCATCATGCAGGAGGTGGTGGTGCGGGGCGAACCGTACTGTATGCTTTCGCTCACGCCGGACGAAATCATCGCGAAGATTAAGAAACCACCGCCCCTGATACGGCCCTCGGTATCGAAGGGTGCTGCTCCGCCGGAAGCGATCAACATTATGCGCCAGTGCTGGGCCGAGAATCCCGAAATGAGACCTGATTTCGCCACGTAAGTCCTGTCCTGCTTTATCGGAGGTAAGCGAAGTGTGGGAATAACGTTTGAGCCGCCATTCGATTTCCACAGCATCTGCGAGCGCTTCAAGCAATTAAATCACGGCCGGAAGGTAAACTTTGTAGATACGATGTTCCAAATGCTGGAAAAGTATTCCAACAACCTCGAGGAGCTGATCCGCGAGCGGACGGAGCTGCTAGACATAGAGCGGAAAAAGACTGAACAGCTGCTGAACAGAATGTTGCCAAGGTAAGCGCCCCACCGTTGGGGCTACCGTTCGTTGCGCGCAAGCTCGCCTACTAATCGTTGCACCAATCCTTCAAACCTGCCAGCTCGGTGGCGGAAAAGCTCAAGCTCGGACTGGCGGTCGAGCCGGAAGAGTTTGCGGAGGTGACGATCTACTTTAGCGACATCGTGGGCTTCACCACGATAGCGGCCCACTGCACGCCGGTCCAGGTCGTCGATCTGCTGAACGATCTGTACACCTGCTTCGACGCGACCATCAACGCGTACAACGTGTACAAGGTGGAAACGATCGGCGACGCGTACATGGTGGTGAGCGGGCTGCCCGTCCGAACGCCCGACCATGCCGAACAGATCGCTACGATGGCGCTGGATCTGCTGTCCCAAAGTGGCCACTTCAAGGTGCGCCACCTGCCAGGCGTTCCGTTGCAGCTGCGGATTGGGCTGCACACCGGTAAGTAAGCGCAGCGAGTTGGAATTAAATGCTAAACTACCGTTCTGTGAGACAACTCTCTTACACGGATGGTTTTGCGCTAACCGTGCGTTAAACGTTCTTCTTCGTTCTACCGGCAACTTCACACCCTTGCAGGTCCCTGCTGTGCCGGTGTCGTAGGGCTAACGATGCCACGGTACTGTCTCTTCGGTGACACGGTCAACACGGCGTCCCGGATGGAATCAACAGGTATTTGGTGGCGCTGTGTTTATGTTTCCCCCCGAAAAAGGGACATGCACTCATAGCCCCACGTACAAACGAGCACACACACATACATACTCACATCTGCACGTATGCCATCAATCATTCATCGCATGCCTTGCCAAACTCATTTCCCGCCAGCACCAGCACCGTTCAGCTAACTGCGGCCATCAACCCCGTGAAGGTGGGGTTTTTGGTCGAGCAGAAAATTAGATTTGGAAAGCAAAGCGAAACCTCCCCAGGCCCGGGGATTTTCCCTACGGTGTTTGTGTATGTGTGTTCACTGTGGAAGCACAGTGTGCGTTTTTTGTATAGTGCCAATTTCTTCACACTGTCTGCGCCAACGTTGTCTCGACAGTTCGAGATTCGCTTTGGTTTTTGGGGTTTTACGAATGGTTTTATGAGCAGCAGGAAAATGGAAATAATAAAAAAACAAGAAAACCTAGACAAAGTTAAAACCCGAACTTTTTTATCGCTTTTAGTGTGTGTCCCACTTGGTTTTGGTGTGAACTGGACGAGATCCTTTAACAATGTATGCCCATCAAATATGCAACACGCCTGCTGGGATTAGCTGTTGTCGGTGGTTTTATCAAAGGGGGTTTGTTTGAAATCGACCGCAGAAAAAGCGATCGAACTGTGTTATCTTTTTTTTTCTCTTTCCATCTTTTTGTTACCACCTGCACGATGATGTTGTCCAGCTGTGTAATTGTGTTAGCTTCGCATAGATTCCCTTTGCCAGGGTGTGGGGCAGTCTTATTTGCTGTATGCCTCACGATAAAATGTACGTCCGTATGTAGCTCATAACACTATTCAAAGCTATCGATAATTTGTTTACGAAAGCACATGCGTTGAGCTTTAGAGGACTTTTATAGCTTCTTAAACAGCATTTATCTATGTTTTTAACTAGTGAGCTATCTCGTCTCTTGTGTATATCTGTTATAAGCTCATTTCATATTTATTTTATTAATAGTATTTTTAACCCATCTTTTAAAACCCTAGATGATCCGTTTAGTAAGAGCTTTTTTATACATACTATAAAACATTATGCGATCTAATATGAGTACTTCCGAGTATCCATTTAGCAATGTTTTACTTAGCACGGCAAAGTAGTTCGTGAGCATTGTTCCTTTCACCTGCAACTCGTTCTAGCTGTAAACGTTCTACAGCAATCTCGGAGCGCAACATTGCTGCATTAAAAGACCTATGGTTTATTCAGATGAAACACTATAGCAAATGCATCGTAATGGATGCGGAAGTAATTGAAATGTGCTTCCGTTATTATCCTGTTTAAGTTTCCTAGGCAGAAATCTAGGCAGAGAAAATCTAAAATTGGAACTTTGAAGAGAAATAACTTATGTAGAGAAGAGGACTTTTTCCGATGTAATTATCGTACTGGAATACTAAAGTGATTAAAATTAAATTATTTTTCGAAGTGGTTTAAGTAGGACCCAAAACGACGAATAACCAACAGGATAGCATCAGTTGAGTGTTTAATGCATCATAATTTGGCAATGATGATAGGCATTTCATCTACCAGCGATGACTGCAATAAAGCACACTCGGCTGTGAAAATCAATCGATACAACTCGTTCACGCTGTTTCACTAAAATGATACTTATTTCATCCCGCTTATCTACCTTCCACTGCTACCAAGCGATACTCTATAAAGTCCAACCGATACGGGCCAATCAGAGTCAACGCAAACAACACATTATCACCATTACCAAAACACTCGCTGCATCAATTGAAATAACAAACACAAAGGGTTTGCGGACCTTCGTTCTTGCTAGACCTTCGTTTCACCGGATGATAAACTGTCCAAACGGATGTCACCCAAAACCCCTACGATCAATCTGCCATCATCTCCCCATGCCAAACCCGTTGAGCAATAAAATAATGATCGATGATTAATTTCTCCCGCTCGCACACCGGACTGTCAGCATAGAAATCAATTACGCCTTTCACAGCGTACGTTCCGGTGTTTGGGACAACGGGTAGAAGCATGCTGCAAATGCTGCAGCCTTATCTTATCGGAAAGGTTTAGCGTTTTCGGTTACCCCGCACGTACGGAAATAAGCATAGTTAGCCCGACACGGATCGCTGTCTCTTGTTCCACCCCTTTTGCAGACAGCGAAAATCACATTAATTAGCAAGCGTGTATACCAATCACGTTCTGCTGCACGCTGCATGTGTGCTGCACATTTATCAGCGTTACGGGGCTTTTTCATGTCTTTGCCTCCTATTGCACTTGTCGCATGAATTACGAGCTTTATTGTGGAACCAGTGTGTTATCAGTGTCATTTTCAGCTTCAGCAAACCCTCCCGGGAGTCTCGGGTGCGACGAATGAAACGGGCGGTAGCACAGTGGATTCGAACGTCATTTGCTGTGGTTTCGACGTTCGCGAGTTATCGCTACAGCCCAAAACCCACCCGCAGCCCTGACTGTACAGCCAAAGGCGGTTGACGTCATTCAGGTTGGTTCGATGCAATGCACCCTTCCGGCCAGCCAATGAATGATTGCAGTAATATAGCCGGATTACACTATCCCTTGCATTTGCGCACATTTCTTTTCTCCCACTGGGACCGCGTGTACGAACACGTTTTCCCATTAGAAGCGTTCCTGCCCGCCGCCCAGGAAGCTTCGTCGCCGTACAAACGACCAAGCGTCTCCATCGCCGTCCGTCCGGGCGCCTCCATCAGGCAGAACGGTTTCTTCGTGCACCATCATTCTCATCACTCATATGCATTCACCTTCATTCACGTACACCCGAATGTGAAACCACGTGCTTGTGTGTGTATGTGTTTTTTTTTTGCTTTTGTTTTCAATCTACACTCCCCAGAGCGTAGAGCATAAAAGCAAGTTGTTCACCATTCTCACAGTCCCACAAGATTAAAAAGTAAAAAAAAAACACACACACACACATACACCGAGTGAACGATTCTTACTTGTGTAACCCGCTAACCGCTGGCTCGCTTACGGTGGTTTTGGGGTTTTCTTTTTTTCCTGTCGTTTCTTTCCCCAACCTACGTGTTCTGCCCCCGACCGAACGTTGCACTTACAAAACGTGCGCAAAAAAAACGCACATACACACCAAGGCTCATCCTGGAGGATTCACATGTCCCAGCAGACGTGCAATTTGCTGGAGAAAGCCGGCGGATACGTAATCGAGCCCCGGGGGCCTATCGAAATCAAGGGCAAAGGCAAGATGCACACGTACTGGCTGCTGGGAAAGAAGGGCTTCGACAAGGCACTGCCCCCGCCGCCACCGATCGGGTAAGTGGGTGACCTTGTACGTTTTTGAGTGAGTAGGGGGGGATGGGGGCATTTTTCAATCTAATACCGTAAACCAACACAAAAGCAAAAAAAACGGTAATCATTACTTCAAGGTACAGCAACTGTATTTTTGTTGGCAATTACGAACACATCTGCACACAAGCAAACCTTCCTTTTAACTATGAGCTGGTCGCATTGGAAATGTTGGGCAAAAGCAAAACATCAGCACAAGCTGTTAGCCAACGGTTCACTGCTAATCTTTGCTTATCAAACAAAGGTCAAACAGGGGACAGAAACTTTCCAGCACAGTATCCAGCGCGCCGTGTCGGAGATTAGAAACATCAACCCACAGCCACTCTCACCGTGCCAGAGGATTCTAATACTAATACAGCACACACACACTCACATACCATTTTCCGATTTCATCTCTTTTTCTCGCATTGTTCACCTTCAACTATTGGCCACCCCGTTCTGGTCGTCCATGCTCGATCGGAATCTCCTCCATCAGGGAATCGCACGGGTAAGTTTTAGGGCAAACTAATCCATCCTCTTAAGCAAACATTTAAGGAACTGCGTCCGAACTGCTGCCAAAGAGAAAAAGGGGAAATTTGGGTTTTTGCTCAACACCTCCCCGGAACGCCTTTTCTTTTCCAAATTAATCTTCCTCCAGTTTTGCTTTTAGTCCATTTTGCCATTTCTTGCCTCACAACGCTCTCTTTCTCCCTGACTCTCTTTCTTTTCTCATCTCTTGTTTTATGACCATTCCTTCGCGCGGCTTCCTCCAGGCTCGATGTGGCAATCCTGAAGCATTCCCTCTTCCAGTCGCAGCAGAACCACGGTGCCAAAATCAATAACGCCTCCATCCAGAGCAACACCTGCTCGACGGCGAACCACTCGTCCAGCCATTCACCCTCGGTCGCGGGCGAGTCGATCGATGTGAAGGTGGAAATAACGCCACCCGTCCCGCCCAGCCTCGACCCCGGCCAGCAGCAGCAACCGGGCCAAGACACGGCAGCCGTCCTCTCGACCTCGTTCTCCATCGAGTCGAGCTCGAGCAACAACACGTTCACGCTTAACCTCGGCGAGTTTGGGCAGCCGAAAGCGTCCCCACTGCCCAGCCCGCAGGCCCGCAAGCTGTCCGAGGTCATCGCGGACGGGTCGTTCCTGAGTGCGGGCGCGACCTTTGACCGCCTCAACCCGTCGCCATCGTCCGCGTCCGCCAGCTCGACCCGCCTGTTCAAGCGCATCGAGGAGCTGATCGACCTCAGCTCGCCGTACAACTACTACAAGTGCTTAAGCCCGAGCGAGAACAACCTGTCCCAGTGCACGGAGTCCCGGTACGGCAGCTACCAGTTGCGCTCGGACAGCTGCTCGAGCAAGCCCGGCTCGACGCGCTTCCTGCGGCGCCAGTTCAGCCTGGACAAGGACGACGTGGGCCCGTCGTCCGGGGGCCACGGGGCGGCGACGCTCAGCGCCAAGGCAACGCTCGACACGATCTCGTCCATCTCGGTCGACCGGGAGCAGCTGGCGCGGATGGGTACGCTCACCTCGATCCCGTCGATCAGCTCGACCAACTCGGCGACGCTACCGGGCGGCGGGCAGAAGCAGCGCAGCCTCGCAATGCACCGCCAGCAGTCGGCCAGCGTTGCGCAGGATTTGGAGAAGATCGAAGAGATCCCGCTGTCACCGCAATCGTTCATCATCAATCATACCGGTGGCGGTGGTGGCGGTGGAGGCAGCAGCAGCACGTCCAGCCTGCAGTCGGAGGTGAACGAACGGGGGCGATCGTTCCGGAATGGGGCGAGCACGGCACCGAACGGGCACAGCGGGAAGGAGCTGCGGCTCAGCGTGGAAGCGCTCGGGCTTCGGTGAGTGCACCAGGTCAGTACGGTGTCGTTGCTGTAACGGGCGCCGCGGGCCGGGTGAAAAAAAATCAAAACAAAACTTCGACTGAGCTACAACAAACGGCAGAAAAGTAAGCACACACATTCGCTCTCTTCCATGTAAGCTACCTAGGTCGAGGAGGGAGGGATGAAGCTCGCGCAAGGGGGTTGGGTGGTGGCCACGGATGTTACCCGTGAGCGCTAGATAGATATTATTTACACTCTATACGGTGCCAGGCGCTAGCACGTGTTCAAGCATGCGGCTATACGTTATCCACTACTCGACTATCACACGTCTCCACGTCTCCACTCGCTAAAACTTTCTCTGTGAACTCATATCCCCCTGCTATTCTCACCCTTACGCTGCCTGTGGAGTGGGTTTGCACGCACGTGGCTATGTATGTGTGTGCTTGTTGTTTATTTTCCCGCTGGCGCACACGGAAAACAATCAACAAAACGTTAGCAACAACAGGAACGGTTCGCCGCACCGAAAACACCGGCAAACGTATCAATTTCCACGCCGCAAGACACTTTTCTAGCGGAATTATTAAACGGAAGGGAGAGAACGAGGCGAGCGGAGTGCGTTGTTTGTGAAAGTGAAGGAATGGAATGAGCGCCCCGGTGCCCTGGCTTGAACGGTGAAACAACACCCGAAACCTATCGAGCAAGATCGATGTCCATCAGCTTCGTTTGATGTGTGTGCAACAGTGTCGGGGCAGCGAGGGAAATAAGTTTCGTTGCGTTGCGATTTTCTCACCAACCTTGTCACTCTTTGTTGGTGAGTGCTTGTACGTAAGCGCGCGCGTGTGTGGGTGCTTTGTTCTTGGAATGAAACAGAATCATTTCCAAACAAACGACTTCCCCGTTTCTGATGTTGGCCCGTGCCAAATAAACATGTGCACAGGCGGGTGGAATGTACGCTTTTGTTAATTAAGATAATCCAAAAGCAAAACAGAAGGAAACACTGTAAGGCATCACGCGCAAGCAATTCCTAGAACGTTTGACAAGGCGTATAAAAACGTGTATCGTGCTTTATCTTTCTTTTCGTCAATATTGCAACATTATTTTAATGTGAGGTAAAACATTGACTACAAACTCTTTGCATATCTTTTGGCCTTTAGAACTGAACTTTCGCAACTAATGGGCACGTGGTCATGATAACGATCAAATGCTGACCAGTTCGTCAACTGTCTGTAATACTTTTCAAACCTCCCAGCGTTCGTACAAACATAACCACACCAGCTCCCGAACGCCCAATCGTGGCTACATTCCTGTCCGAAGCAACTCACCAGACGGAATAATTTCTTAAATATTTTAACACTTTTGATTGCATAGTTTCCGGTATTTAGACGCTTTATCTGGAAATCATTCGGTTCCTCGCTCGGGTACGAAGAAAAACCCAACACAAAATGTTACGGCAAATACATACACGTGTCTTTCTAGGCAAGGAAAACAAAATGTTCAGAAGCGTACCATAACCTCGATTTGATTTACTCCCCCACCTTGAGGGTAATCGAGCACATCGTCTTCAAGTTTTCCCTGAATTGTCACCCGCAAGACACCGGTCAGGAGGCTTTCCCACCCCAACTGCACACGGCGAAGAAAGATTAACGCGTTAATACGGAGCCTTCAGCTCGCTCGGAGCTTTCAACTGTACCTTATCACCACGGGAACGACGCCCCAGTTGCGTCTGCCAACATAAGCGACCCGTTGTTCTCGTTATTTTCCCACGGTTTGTTACAGTCCGCTGCATCGCAAAAGGAAACATCAAAACACGCACACTCGCACACTCGCAAAGTGGTTAATCCTTACGATCCGCTAATGCCCAAGCATTCGAATTCCTTTGCCCCTGTCCGGCACCCACATGGGTCCACAGGGGTTTGCGAACGCAGCATCATCATTTATTAATTCAACGCTCACGCTTCGGCTGACTTTTGCACTTCCCGTTTGCACACGCAACCACCCGCCCGGTCGGCGGACGATCTCGCTGGAACGGTCGCGGCAAACGAGAGCCCCCGGTACGTAATCCGCTTTCGACCAACCCGAAACCGAGGGTGGCTACTTTCGCTGCAAAACGCTTCCTGCTCTTGAGCGGTACCGCTTCTCAAAGGGCGAGCCACCTTCCGGTGCTGGTGATGGTAGTGGTAATTTAATTTAAACACTACTTACTTATTCACAACAGTCAACAAAACCGTTTCGCCTCTTGAACCGTGGTGGAATGCTGTTGCTGCTACTACGAGCACTGGATTGCTTGTTTGTGTCGCGTTAGAATTTTCTTTACACGGAGACACACACACACACACACAGAGCTAGAAGGTCAAGCTCGTTTGGTACCGCACGCTGGGGCACGGGTGTGGAATTAATTAGTTGAAACTATTTTCACGACCACTTTCACACGCGGCGTGGCATAGCACGTGGCACGATCTTGCGAGCGAATCTCGGGCCAATTCGTTCTACTGATGGAGTTACGGATACTGTGTGTATGTGTTTTTTTTTATCTCGTCTTTATTTTACTGTTTCCAACGACCCGGCGATCTTTGCGAGCAATTTACAGGCCATAAATCGTCCAGCAGGCCCCATTTGTGTGAAGCGTCCCGTGGGAAAATCCGCAGCAGCAAGCGTATTGCAAAGGCAATAAACGGAATCAGATTCGACAATTAGTAGACTCTCTGCGCCTTTTCTCTCTCTCTCTCTCTCTCTCTCTCCCTCTCTCTCTCTCTCTATCTCTCTCTCGCTCTCTCTCGCTCTCTCTCTATTTTTCCTTATCTCCATTCATTCTCTCTTTCTTTCCTTTTAATCGTACACCGTGTTTACACACAGGTCGTTGGATCATCGAGAACGATTCGTTCGCTAAATAGGCACATTTGCCGCCTGTTGGCTATAAACCGTAGCACCATTTCGGATAGGAAAGTATCGCAACAGCTGGTAGGAAGCAGATTGTGCTATTCCGCTGCTATCCCCTCGTTGGATAAAAGCTGAAACAAATCCAAACATTATTTTCTCATAAAAAAATAAAGGTCCATTTTTCGCTTCCTTTCCAGGTGCGTCTTTTAGATAGCTCAATAACTATTTAAACTCACTATTATATTGAAGAACTCACGTTAAAATCTACCCTAACCTGTCTGATGTACCTGTTCTCAGAGTACTTTGCATTATCGTGGAAATCGTGAAAAATATGACACAATTGCATAACTTTAGGCGCTACTAACACGGGATGTTCTTGTTCCATATGGCTTTTTTCTTTCATTTCTCCTACGATCCTGCAACTTTTACCATTCGTTTATTAGGATGTAATCCAATCTGCAGCTACTTGTGTTATGTTTTGTTTTAAACAAAGAATGACTTCAGTGGATCCACGTCCATGAAGCGCTAAATAAAAGTGATAGCAAAACGGTAAAAAGACACGCTAAGCGAGTGCAACATTAGAAATATTGATACGATGTTTACTGTTGTATCATCCACGTGTTTCCTCTGCGTATATTACGGGAAATACAGAAATCAAGAAATCAAATTTTATTTTAATACAAACCTGTAGCATGATAGTACTTCTATCAATCTGTTACTAGGACAATTGTGTAGCTGAATTAGTTTTACCAGTCTATTTACCGGTTAAAAAGCGTCTGCAAGTCTATCATTCCCCGCGTATTCACGTGCCCATGCCGTTAGTGTAAATAGAATGTAATTAATGCATGTAGTAGCTGTGACTGTCTCTATGTGACCGAAAATGTACGTGTACCTAGTGAACCAGGAATGCTCTATTGTGTATGGTAAAGTGAAAAATTGTTACGCAAAAAAGCAGACGCAGTATAGCGTGCGATACGTCACCTCCGTTTCGTTTGTTTCCTGTTCCGTTTATCAAGAGAGGCTGATGCATTATTACAACAAAAAGTAGACAAAATTACACACTCACTGAAACCGAACGGAAGAAAAACTGTTAAACTGTTATTGCGTATTACAATAGTCTATACACTTAAGCCCAACACTGTGTGTCAAATCGTGTGTCAAAGGAACGAAAATACTGACGCTCCGGCGAGTGCTCCCGACGTAACGTTAAGCAAATGTAAATCCATAGCCGCTTCCCTCTCTCAGCCAGCCAGCAGTAGTATTTGTACGTGTGTGAGCTCAACTAGTTTGAGCGCGTTATACTTTCTATCATTTCGGTGTTGCCTCCTAGGTAGATTTCCAGTAGTGCGAATTCAGACAAGACAAAGCCATAAAATAAACAGCAACAAAATCACACGCTTACCTGTTCTCGAAAGCCGTCTAGACGATGGCATAGTACGTGTAAGTGTTTGAGCTACAAGACAGCCAGGTACACACACGCAAGCAGAGGGTTTTTTTATTGTTTTCCTAGAACCAACCTTCCATCCATTTGCATCCATCCTCAGGCCCGGAAGGCACGATGGATTGGGAGTAGATGCGAAGAGCTGTAGCTCCTATCCTAGCTGTTGACTATTGTTTCAGTAAAGGCGACAGTGTAATATGCCACACAAAGCAAACCGACACACAATGCCGCAATCCCGCCCGCTTGGCACACACCCACACACACACGGACAGGACACAGGGTGAAGGAGGTGGGAAGCGGTATTAAGTTAAGAAGTTAAGTTTGACGCCAGATTGCTCGATTGTGTTTCCGCTTTGTGTGTTAACGCCCTGCGTGGTGGGAGTTGCTCCTTTTCCGTTCCGACTCTCCTCTTCCGTCTTTTTACATAAAACCGCCTACGATGCCAAGTCAAACACGGAAGAGAAACATAATTAAAAACGCATCTGTGTGTCTGTTTGCGCGCGTGTGTGTGTGTGTATGTGTGTTTGTGTGTATGTGGGAGGGTGCAGTAGCAATCCGGTAGTAGTGTGTATCGCGATCGCACTCTCAGCTGAAACTATTCCACTACCGTAGTGTACAGTCACGTCTCGTAGAGAGTACGATTTATATCATCTTGTGCTGTGTAGAATCGAGAACTGAGCTGGGATGCAGTTTGGAAGTACACTATTAGTCTATGCGGGCGCGTGTTTGTTTGTATGAGAAAGAAAGAAAGAAAGAGAGGGAAAGAGAGAGAGAGAGAGAGAGAGAGAGAGAGAGAGAGAGAGAGAGAAAGAAAGATAGAATTTACAGATACTATACATACAAAGAGATTGGCGGGGGAAAAAAGCGTAAAAACAAACCTATTCAAACATGTTTATATGGATGTTAGAGATTATTTTATATTTTTTCACGCTCGAGAATATTACTGAATGGAAATAAAGACAGAAAAACAAAAACCATACCGACTTTACTATGATAGAGATGTGGAGTGAGTGTTTGTGTGTATGCTTTTCTTTGGTATATTGTTTTTCGTTATAATTGTATATTCAATAATATCACCTTATGAAACTGAAATAACTAAATCTATGGCGAAAACACAACATTGATCCTATGGTATACATAATAAGAACAAAACATTGTGAGAAACACAATACAATAAACAACCAAACATGCAGTATCTTTTTGAAATGTGAATGTTCTTTACGAAACCAAATTGTATTAAAAGCTAAAGTACATTTATAATTCCATTTACCATCTTTTTGTGCTCATTTTGTTCAACCCAAAAACACACAAACTTTACACTCATCTTCGTAAAAGCTTTTCGGACTTCCTTTCAGTGTCATCGCCATGGCCAGTTTACAGTATGATTACGAAAAAATAACCTTTCTGCACGAGCCGGTACCCTCGGAGGTGCTCGGGGTCAGCAGCTAATATGATTGCATTACAAAACTGTTACTTGCACACTCTTTTTCTACGTGGCCGGCAGCATTCCGGTGACCTTATTTGAGGCGACAGTCGTGCCGTACCATCCCTACCCAAAACTTTCTCAGACACACTCACCGTAGCGTAGCACACTGTGCAACAGTGCACTGTGTATTTCGTGCACATAATTAGATTCTTCCCACTCACCGCTCCAGGTACTGCGATGCGATGCGTAATGCGTTGCCACTTGGAAGGGTTGCCTTCCGGAGGGCCCCGTTTGCCACTTACAGCTTCGTGAGAATAGTTTCCAGGGCCAGCCCATCGTCACTAATTACCTCCCGCAGCATCGCACGGACGGCAAATTCGTTAAACCGGAGCGCAACTGTCCGCAGGCCGAGCAACAGCTTCCCCAGCCGGGCCGTCGCCGGAAGCGCTGCGGTAGGCTCTGTACAGGTCGTCCCGACAGACGTACACCGGACGTCCCGGAACGGTATACCGAGCGCAATGGGAAGCTGTTTCGCCGGTGCAGGCTCGTTGGAATGGCTGGGCCGTTGTTGTTGCTGCTGCTGCTGCTGCCAGCAATAGTGACCAAGGGCAACAAGAGCCCGCTCGGCAAACTGTTCCAGCTGGGTGGCTTCCCGGGCACTCAAAGCAAACTCTGTTACGCCCGGTTGCATCCCAGAGTGTGTGTGTTGTGCAGCATGGAAAAAGGACGGGAAAGCGAAGGAATCGTTAGCAGGAGAGTTCGATCGATTGCGGGCCGAGTTCCTTCGCCGCAAAACAAACCTTTCCGACACAGTATCAGCGTCTCGAGCAGCGATAGTTCGATAAGATCCACCCGCAAAGCCTTGATGTCCTCCATCACCGACCGGAGATGGCCGTCACAGCAGCTGAAGGGAAGGATATGCGGTCACTGTGTGTGCCTGTGTGTGTTTGCGTGTGTGTGTGTGTGTGTGTGTGAAATGCATTAAAAGAGCAAATCTTACCGTTCGACCAGTGACGAGATATCGATGGACCAGTTGGCTACCCGAAGCAGAAAGCATTCGTACCACACGTGCCGCAGGATCTCGTTCTGCTGCGCCCGGCTAAAGATGGCAAAGTGCTCGTTATGACGCACTTGCCGGATGCACGCCATCAGCACCTGGGATAGAATCTGCACCGACAGCCCGTCTGCGCTTCCCGAGTGGCCGAGTGGGAAGGAAGGAAGGAGCGTAAGTAAGAACAAACAGACGAAGCAGACCGCTCGCCGTCCACCGTGGAGCGACGGGTGTTTGATTAGCGCTATTTGCAAACAGTGCAGAATAGCAAGATTCACCCGGCACTTGTCCAAGTGGAGCGTTGTGGGAGGGGGCATGTTTTGCACTGCTCCCTTTGCAGCGCACCGTAGCACTCACAGCAAGTGAACTTTCGCAGTTTCGCTGCATTGATTACATTACTGGGAATTCGTTTATCCTGCACAATGCCGAGTGTGAGGGCGATTGATTGAGGCGAACAGGTGATGATTGCCCACCCAACGCCCAGCGCACGAGTGCAGCCGTAACCGTTGCGCAAACGGTGCAATCTCCCGCAAACATATCACTCGCCAAAGTGCCTGGACGATGCAAAGCAAACCGATTGATTAGGGGAAGCCAGCAGGGGGTGGCCGTTTGGTGAGTGGAAATTTTTCAAGCTAATTATTCGCTTACTTGTTGGATCGATCAAGCACAATCGAGAATGTTTCCCTGCATTCTTACAGAAGCATAAGCACATTCCGATCTGGGATAATGCACGTTAGGTAAAATGTAAAACACGTGTTGAACAGAAAGCGTCACGTGGTTTTCAAGAATTCCAATTCATCGGTTTACATACAAAGAACCTGTTGGCACGTTTTGTGCAAGTGATATGTACCCAAGTGACATTTGCTCGAAATTGATTTCCCATCCCAAGTGACATTTGCTCGAAATTGTTTTCCCATATCTGCTCGATTAGTACTCGATACGCCTGAAATTGTGGATTTGTGTCTGATCAAGTGTGTTGAAAGCGCTAAGATTTGGTGAGTTCGTAAATTAGACTTGCTTTTATCGATTGACGATGCCGTCGAGCTCATTTTACATTCGTAGCTTAGATTTTTTATGAAAAACAAAAGCAAATTTTGTGTGATGTTATTTTATAAAAAATCGATATTATATATGTATAAAATGGCTCCATGACCAACTATAACGACAGGAAACATCATTTTCGAACGAATCTAAAAGAAAACAACGAAAAAGCCGCATCACAGTTGATTTTAAAGGCCTTTTACTAAATTCCCTTAAACTGGTGCAGTTTAAGGGAAGTTTAAGGCTCCAGTTTAAGGGAATTTGCTCGAATTCCCGATTATTCGTGCTCGAAAATGTCAATTGGGTAGTTAAACAATGTTATGTTTTTCAACATACGACTACGAAAAATTAGAGACTACGTAAAACTGTCTTAAAAAAGAACATCTTCTTAGTTTAATGTCCCGAAACTATACTTTAACAACTCTTAGTTTTAACTTGGTTATGGCTGTAGTTTATATCTGTCTTAAATAACAGCAGAAGCTGTTTCGTTCAGAACACCAAGCTAGCTTAGCAGGAGTTTAAAAGGGGAGCTGTTCCGTACCGTTCCCTTCTCTCTAATTCGTTATTGTTCAAATAATTTTGTTTACCACCCAGATTGAGTCCAACATCGTGCTTAAAAATAATCCTTTAAATAGCAGTGCTAATCAAAAATCACGCTGAATTGAGCTGGAAGTCGGAAGAAGTGCTCGTATGATCGAGCGAAATTGATGAAGTGAGGAAATACATTAGCGGAAATGAAGCGAAAAATGGTTGTAAAATTGTTGTAAGTAAAATTGAAAATCAATTTTTTTATATAAGTCAAGATAGATAGAATTCAATTTCAGAACCACATCCAAGAATTAGCGAAAATATCCAGCCTAGATAGACTCGCTTAGCCTATGATATTGATAGGCTGTTGGGTCAACAAAGAAGGAGCATCATTTGTTGGTGGCGCTAATCTACACCAACACTGAGAGTACACGTATATATCACAATAGTATAAGCTGTTGCTAGGCAACGATGTCGTGAGAACCCATAATAAACTTTTCAAAAAATAAAACCACCCAGCTGATGGTAATTAAAAGCTGAGATATGCTAGAGTAAACGAGACACATTTATCTAGCAGACAATAGAAAAGACATCTTTGGCTATATTTTTCCTTTCGTTCAATAACATCTAATTATTCTATATTGCTGTGCTGCCGGCCAATCATTGCATGTGTATACAAGCTGCATGGGTACGAAAAAGGATACAAATATCATAGAACGTATCACTTGAAACTTGTGATAAATTGACCGGCACCGTTGACTACATTGCTACTAAACATTATTTTGAAAACCACTAAATAACTCACAAAACGGAAAACTACCATGCATCTTACCTCCATTTCCTCCTCCCGACGACACTTTCCTTCCCCGGCTTCCACCGCTCAGTGCCACCCTCCTAGGCTGCACTTTTTGGGGCGGCACCATTTTTCGCCCCTTTCTCGGGCCCCGTTCTTGCTGCACGGCCGCCGCATTCATGCCCACCAGGAAACATTTCTGCAGCCGACAGAACGGACACCAGTTGCGCCGTGCCTTGTCCACCGAGCATCCACCCTGGCCGGCTGGGAAAGCGAGAGAGCGGGATAGCCAATTTAAACGGGGCTTTGCCTTAAAACACTCACTCACGATGGGCTCACCAACGGACCGTGCCGATGCACTTACAGATGCACGAGTATACGGCACGTTTGCGGATGCTTCGCTTGAAAAAGCAGGAGCATCCGTCGCAGCAAACCGTACCGTAGTGCTTGCCGGAGCTACGATCACTGCAGACGCGACAGACAAGCGCTGGTGAAGCGGACATTGCTATCCGCTTTTTGCTGACCGCCTGCCCAAACGCAACTATCGGGTTGCCGTGGCCGTTGGACACGTTTTTATACTTCCGGTACGGTGGTCTTCACGACGCAATTATTGATTCGGCCTATTTGCTTTCCCATCGATACACACAAAGCGCCTGTTAGTCTAATAAACGAGCGTTCTCCTTCGCCAAAGGTGTTGCTTGTCAGACGCTGGTGCAAGAACGGTTCTTATCGGCGGGAAGTGCGGTACTTATGCGTGTCAAATCGGAGCAGTTATTTTGTTCATGTTTACAAGAAGGACGAGGAGGTCCTTATGATGGTGTCCGGCAACAACGATAACGGTGGTCGATGCACGATATGCAAGTCATACTTTGCCAGCGGGCAAAGGGTGAAAAGCACGATGAAGACAGCGGCACCTCCACGCATTGGACATCTGACCAGCGTGTGAGACTGTTGGCACATTCCTGTCCACTTGAGACGTTTGGGGGGGAGAGTGTATAAGTCTACAAACAATAATAATTCAAACATCGAGCAAATACCTCGTGGTAGGTATTTAATTGTGTTTACGCTTTAAGGCAAGTCAAATCTTAACAAGAAAATGTGAAACGTTCCTTCAATATTACCATACACAATATTCAATATTACATACACCTCGGAGGACTACATTCACCGTACGGTAGCGAAAAAGAAACGCTAACAGGTAAGCCACCCTTGAGAACCGCCCCCCTAACAAGACGTCACCTTTCTGCCCGATTTCAATCAAACGCAATCGCAGCCCGACGTTGGGACGTTGACAATCGACACAATCAATTGACGTTCTGTTTGGTCTTTGATCGGAAACGTAACGATGGTGATGGTGCGAAAAAAAACACTCCCCTCCCAAGAGCAGGACATTTCTACCGCCTTCTCGATCGATCAACCGGCCTTTCTTGCTTCATTTCGCAATCAAATCGAACCCACGGTGACAGCAGCGTCGATCCTGGGTGGGTGGATTACTTCCGCTATGCTTTGCTCTCGTTACACTCACACATACACATTCATCTTCGAACAATCACACCGACACGTACTTTTACTAGAGGGGGAAAAAGACGGGGTGGAAAATGAGCGTTATGGGATGGCTGTAGATTACGGTGAAGGAATCATCCACCCGTCACACCGGGTGACAGGTAGGTGGGAGGCAACATTTCGTTATCGATGGGCGAAAGGTTGACACATTGTGTGGTTGGGAATGAATATTTACAGCAGAGTAAACTTTGTCTCAATCCGAGCGACAGGGAAAGCGGAAGAAAGGAGAGAAAGAAAAGGAGAAGAAAGTTGTGGCAGGAAGCTCATTAGAATCATCCACACGGTCAATCAAACAACGGTAGTGTGGTGTGTTTGGCTGGAAATTTTTAATGAGCGATTCTCTTGAAATGGTAAGCAATGTTCGCTGCAAAGTTACTTATGGCAGCAACAATTTTTAAAAATGGATTAAAGCAAGAAACTCGTAGCCATTTGCACATTTTCGGTTACTTAACTTTAACCTACTGTTACTCGCCCAAATGTATGCCATATACATTGGTTTACGATCTAACCATATAAAAATAAATAATTCAAGCGTAACAATAACATTCAACGTTTTACGTTAACGTAGCAATAATTCTAATAATTTCATTATGCGTGAATTAGCGAATAAATTGGAATACCGCTTAAACTACTATATTTTTGCAATAAAGTACCTTCCTTAATGCTTGCATACATTTAGGCGTAATTCATATTCCATTACCATTCACGAACGCAGCCATTAACCGTTTACACTGGTTGTGCTAACCAAAATGAAGCAAAAGCTACTTGAGATAGGAATTTAAAGAAATGGTAGTAGTTGAACGATTACTAATGTACAGAATAAGGGACAAACTGTTATATATATATAAGTATATATATATATAGCCATTCTTACACAAATAGCAATATACCCTCATCACATGTAATCTTCAGACCATAATTCTGTTGCGTTAATATATAAACTCAATCCATAATGGTAACAACCACCTTTAGACTTGACTACAACGTATTTACGTCAGTATTTAGCGCTAGAAACTAGAGATTCTTCTGCTTTTCCTTATACAAAACGATTTCGCTTTCTTTGGGAGACGATCGGTGGGAGGATATTCCGATAGTTGGTGATACTTTAACCTTACTCGTTCGATGGTTGGGGTTCAAGAGAGTTCTTATAATTGATTGTCATCCCTCGAATCGAGGACTCTGCCGTCTGCCTTCGTATAGCGACCGGTTTATGTTGAGCCATGCAAGTAGCGTTGCCTCGTAACGCTTTGTAACGCTACTTGTTGCCCATTGTTGCCCACAAGTGTATTCTGCACCTTGGAATAATTTAACGTATTCGCACTACATTACCATGAAAGTGAAACGTGTTCGTAACATACTACAATAACACACACCAACTAAAAGACTAAATTTTTCACCAATAATCATACATAAACCACAGTTTTTTTAAAGTCCATCTGCCTCAAATAGTGCTTTATTTTCCAATACTTTTGTTTTTACTGCAATGCAAATTACCACTAATACCGTACGTTACGCATCGTAATACAGTTCTCGTTGCACTAGCGGCATATATTAAATATGTTGCTACCGGTTACGCTTCCTACCGCTAAGTGCTTACACGCTAAAGTCCACTAAAAACCACACTATCTTCTTATTGCAGCGCCAAAACAAATGCACAACGCCGAGCGCATGCTACTACTGTTCGGCGCTCTTAGGGCAGGCGTCTTACCTAAGTGTAACGATACTCGCTAGCAGTAGTGCTCATTTCAAGGAATGCAAATGTGAACAGTTCTTCTCACACCAAACGCGGCCAATATGTAAAATGAATGCACATTCGTAGCTTAAACTTTCATACCTTAAACGTAACACCTCTCCCGGGTAGTGTGCGGGAAGAGAAGATCATATATATTTACAAAACTACCCTTTACTTATCGTATTGTATAAAAATTGCATTTCGTGTATTTGTGACAGTTAAATGAGGCACTGGTTTCCTCTGTTCTGCTTCGTCTTACAATAATACGATTAAAATACTTGCATAGATACTTTTGCCTTGTTTTGCACAGCTCAGAACCGTGCCTCGGTGTAAGTACGGTACATTCTTCTTGATCTACTACTTTACAGCTTAAAGAGGGGACTCTACTACCTTATCTGTCAACTTTACAGTGCAAATGGGATAAACACTGTCTCGGCTCGTCTTCAAACCAAACTCCTTATCCTAGCACGCGATTGTGGCAAGCAAGCAACAAGCGAGGAACTTCGAATGGAATTTCTTGCACAAACGTGTCAGTACTCATACTCTAGCTCCGGGAACCACGCTACCTTACGAAGATGCCATCAGCTTGGCCGCCTGTATAACGTTATGCTGATGGTGATACCCGGCCAAATCGGCCGCCGTCGGATGATGATGATGGTGATGGTGATGATGGTGCGGATGGGCATGATGGGAATGGGTTAGGGACGCCCCATTCACCGTGCTGCCCATCCCGGGCGACACATGGTGCGGGCTGTGGTGGGAGTGCAGCGAACTGAACCCACCGCTAAAGTACCCGCTCTGGAGGCAGTTGTTCATGTAGTCACCGTACCCGTTGCTGGACGGGACGGAGGTCGGTGTGGTGGACGCACCACCGAGCGGGTTCGATTCCGATTTGATCTGCCCGAAGGGAGTTTGGTTGCCGCCCGCATTGTTCTGGGTGTTTCCGAGCGCGCCAAGGTTCGATGGTGTATTAGAGCCACCGCCACCAGCCCCACCATTGTTGTTGCCCGGTAGGTTGGATCCACCCGTGGGATGATTGTTACCGTACCCGTTAACCGGCGAATGGCTGTGCTGTGTTGACAGCGAGTTCGAGCTCGGCGTCGTGTAGATGTGGGACGAATTCAAGCCAGCGGTAGTGTGCTGCTGATGAGCGGACGAGGACACGATACTGCCCGGCACGCCGCCGAGCGATCCGGGCGGTGACAGGGCCGACAGATCGTACTTGCCGACCAGCGAGCCGAGCGTACCGGCGCTGCCTCCGTGATGGGCCGATCCGAGCGACGAGCCCAGCCCGTACGACTGACCATGGTGGGGCGAGATGTGCAGCGAGCGGATTGCGGGTGACGAAAGGTTCTGCGATTTGGGACTGCCGGTGAGATTCTTCGAGTTGCCGTTCCGGTCAGTTTGCAGCAGGCCTGTGCGAAGCAAAAGGATGTTGTCAGCTTTGATTGACCTTGTGAGAACATGTGCCATTAAACCACTTACCGTCACCAATTCCACCATCGTCCTTTTTGCCACCGACCAGTGCCATCACGTCCGCCGACCCACCGGAACCGCCCGTTTTCTTTGGCTTGCGCTTGCGCGTCTGTATGCCATCCTTGCGCATTGCCAGTGGTCGGTTGACGCCGTGCAGCTTGAAGTACAGCCCGCAAGCGTTACACACCGGTTCGCCGTCGTTGTTGCGTCGCCAGAGTGTGGTCGTGCGCGTACCACAGTTCGTACAGCACAGGCCTAGCCGTCGCGTGGCCGTCTGCTAAAAGAACGAAATTGAGATTGCCATGGAAGAGAGAAAGAAAAACGAGAACAGCAAAGTGCTCATATTAGTTATGACAGTTTTAGGCGGTTGTCGAATCGAAAGCACCCTCCCCTCATGTATGCAACTCTGCGAGCCAACTTCAACACCGGCAACCTGCGTGCAGGGTGTGCAGCTGAAATGTGTGGAGCCCAATGTGAATGCTTCTTTAGCTACTTTGAATGATCCTGCTCTAGCTCTGCTGGTTGGGTTATTGATATTTTAGTCGCACGATTTTTCAGACAAACCTAACTTCTTCAAAATGAACCAATCCTTCCTGAACTACTGTGTGAAACGTTAAACTTGTTATTGATTTTATTAGGCAATAATTATCTTTAAAATTATTTTCCTATAATTATTTTCTTCTTTTTTCTTCTTTTGATAAAAAATATTAAATTTAGTTATTTGTCAAACATTTATATTGATGGAAAAAGAGCATTGGGAACCTTCGTCCAAATCGTGACATGGCACGCTCGCTAGATGGCAGCACCAATCTAGCAAAGACAAGACCCGCTCCGACAACTAAATCTTCCGACAACTTGTACAACGGTCAAATCGCATCTCAAAACGGACAAATTTCGTTTGGTACAAAATTTCATATTTTTTATGTAATTTTCCTCAGTTGCATCAGAACAGATTGACTACAGTAAAATATATCTTCTTTTTTTTCGATAATTGTGTGTGACAAATTTGGATGAAAAACGATCAATTATTATAACATGTTCCGGGACAACACAGTTCGCCTATTTCTGCCTTCAACCCTTTCTCATTCCTGCCTAGCCTGCCCGTCTACGCACTATCGCTCAGTGTAACACACGTACGAACTAAACAGTTAATGGACAGAAACATGTGGTAAGGAAATTGGATACTCACACTCACCAGTCTCTTGCTGGGCTTTATCAACGGACGGTTCATACCGTTCATCTTGTGATAGAGCCCGCATGCATTGCAGAGATAGTGGCCGGTGCCGTCCCGACGCCAGAGCGGTGTTGAAATGGCCCCACAATTCACACATTCTCTTCCCTCGCCGAATTGGAAATCCATTGCGCTGTCTGCGTGTTGGTAAATGCGTGTGCGTGATTTCGATTCGCAACAAAAAAGCGCGAGAAGAAGGGTTTTGGGGTTTGGGTTTCGGGGTTCATTCGCGTAACGTTTTGAGGGACATTAAGTGATTATGAGTTTTCCCATTTGGGTTTGGGATTTATTTTTTGCGAGAACGAGAGAGAGAGAGAGATTGAGTGAATGCGCACGCGTTTAGAACGTGAATGTGGAGCCATCGCCACGATTCCGCGCAAAAGGGGGTCCACGCGAAACCGGAGCAGAACACGGGACGCAAAGCAACGACAATTAAACAAAAACCGGGGAGGGAAAGAGAAAAGTGTGTTTTAGTATGATTTATTCGCTCTAGTTGCTATTACCTTCTTCAAATTACCATATGGCGAGGTGCGCTGAAAGCCGGTCGGATCGTAGGCGCGCCAGGAACCCATCATCACGTTCTGCGCGTAAAACTGCGGTGGAAGCTGCGTATGCGTCGTTCCTGTGTTGCGGAAGAGGGGGGAGGGAAAGAAACCGTCCAACAGGCAGGGAGGCAAGCAAGAGAAAAAAGAGCCAAAGCAAGTTAGGTACAAACTGGCAGGCAAAGAAACTCCCTCCCCACTGAACGACCAAATAGCAAATGGTGGACCATCGTCCGTCGTTTGCAAAACAGGTCGTCGGCGAACTTACCGAATCCATCCGTCGGCCAGCCATTTTGTGCGGAAAAGTTGGCCGAATGGGCACCGTACTGGGAATGGGGCAGGGCACGGCTCGAGGGCACGTAGACGGGTGCGTTGGCGGCCGCGGCTGCCGCTGCCGCCGCGGACTGATGGTAGGAGCCCGTGTTGCCGGTTGCGACCACAGCTGCCGTCATGTCGGAGTATGCGGCAGACGTGTGAAACATGATCCTGGCCGGAATGGTGCCACTCGCCTCTGCTACTACGTCTGCAGGAAAAGTATGATGGAAATAGAGAGAAAATTAATTACCTTACAGCACAAGCATGTTTGGGTCGATGACGGTAGCAAGGCACGAGCTGTCGTGCGGACGATCGTGCGATGAAACCGGGGAATGTGAGCTATTTACGCCACCGTCTTGCAAATGAGCTGAACACGGAGTTCACAACCCCTTTATCGGCCCTGCTGCACCTGCATCGTGGGAGGCCTTCTCGCTCTCAGAACACCGACATCACATTCATGGTTAGACAAATTATGTACATTTTTTTCTAGTTCTCTTTTCATTGTGACCTTTGTGCCCGAGAATGCTCCAGCTGCTGGTGTCACTGGGTGTTAGAAGTATTAATATCTGCGTCGGAAACTATGCGTAGCATCGCGGGAAAACGGGGGTTTAAAAATTGTTTGCTCACGATGGGAACAGTGTGGGACACCTTTGTAGCAAAACATTGGTTTTGATGTTGTTGTACATCTTAACCAACTATAAAGACTTTCGGTAAACTATTTGTGGTTTGTATTAACTTATCCGTGGGATGGATGTCATGCTAAAGACACCATGATATGGCCTTAGCAAAGATTTCATTCTCAAAGGTATCAAGGTGAACAAAATTACATTAAATTTCATGAAATGAATCCGAAAGTAGAAGCAGTACTACTGATTTGCAAACAAAATCTTAAACTGCACTTAATAAACAGTAAAACTAAAGTACCTACAAACTGTGACCCAACAATAATCTGCTTCAGTGCATTCCTTCGGTTTTAAAATCTTCCATAAAACTCCAACCGAACTCCAAAATCAAAATAATTTCATCGTTTTTAAAGCACTCCCATTTCCTTCAGATAACTCGATCGTGCCCAACTGAAGAAGACACCGTGTCTGGAGCCAGAGAGGTACCAGACCAGATAGACAAATGCTCCCCGCCCGCCCCCTCTCCCCTCTATTTGATTGAATGTTTTGGAAAGCATCAGAATCGCTCATCGTTCGCCCATAAATTGGAATTAAGATTAGCGACGCCAAATCTCCATTTTGTGCCCGAGAATGAATCGGCTGCCATCACAAAGATCACAGTTCATTTCCGCGATCGGTCGGCCGATTTGCGATGCACACACCAACCAACGTATGCGCTTTGCCAAAAAAAAGGCTGCCATAAACAACAGCCAACAGCACGAGTTTAATCGAAGGCACGTTACAAACGCCATTAGACCCATTTGATCCTGCTTCGCTCGCTCGCTGCGCAGTGCGCACGTCCCTTATCGCATCCATGCAGCTCCACTAAACTTTGCTATCGCGCATTTGAACACTAATTTTGGTAAGCAAAGAAAAGGTTTTCCCGCACACTCACTATCAGGGTCTGGAAAGCGTGCTGGATATACATAGTTGCGCTCCTGGGCACACGTTACTACGGTTTCACCGATCCATGCCAAGGGAGGCCCCTCCTTCGTATGGAGGATCCGTTACGAGGTTGGTGGTGGTCGTTATCGCAGACTGAGCCACGTACCACGTGTTCGAAAAGGGAACAGGCAAAACAGGCAGCTACAAACTGGTCGCCCTTGCTTGCCGGCCACGATAAGGATGACAAAAACCAGACCTTAAACAATAAGGCGGCCAACCAGTGAGGCGTACCAATTTAAAGGAAAACAAAACTGGAATCATAATGAACCGAGAACAACCGAAACGATCAGACCGGAGAGAACCCGTACACCAGCATATCTGTGTGATAAGTGACAGACAGTTTCCAACAACGCACCAGCGAAACAATTGAACGGGGTGGACTGACGCCCGTTGCTTCGTTGCCTCTGTTTAGTCTTCTTTTTTATTCAAAATTCATAACTTCCGCCCCCGGAGCACTAAATTGGGGGGAAGGGGGAGTGCGCCATCCCATTACCAGCACACCATTATGATAAGCCCGCACAAGTGCTGGAAAGTGCCGACGCACGGAGCAATCCACGGTACGACACGCTGCACGGATGGATGAACTTACTCGCCTCGGTAACGGGAACCGCATTACCTCGTCGATCGTCAGGTACGGGGAGCATTCTGATCGGTGTGGGCTCATCGGAATAGAATTGGCGCAGCAGTAAAATGTTGTCCTCTGTAGCGCGCACCGTACCGTAACGCTGCGGGTTCTAGAAGGCAAGAAGTTACGGATCGTCCACCTCAGTACCCGTGCCTATGCGTTCTGTAGCTCTGTAATATATATGGGTACCTTTTACAGGTTTCACGCAACCCAGCTCGAGGTCTTATTCGGCGGGTGCAACGGCAACTGCAAAAACCGTTTCCTTGGAACAATTCTGTACACCCTGATAACTACTACCGATCACGGTTTACCGACTATGCCGTTTCTACTCTTCCCGATCGATCACACAACCGATGTGCACACGTGCATGCAGAAGTATCGCTGTTGCTTTGTTGTACCACTGCACTATCACGTTTTGAGTGTCTCATCAACACCCCTGAAAGCTGCTGGTTATTGTGCGTCAGGAAAGTTACGCCTTCAAAGCTCTTCACCGATTGCTGTCAAACCGTGTGTCACTTTCTAGCCGAGCGATACCACCATGGTTTGACACGCTTCGGCACGAGGGAGGAAACGTGATCTGCTACGAGATCGTTATCAGGTGCGATAAATATCTCACTATCGTGCGGTCGTCAGATTGTGCTATCTAGCATGTCTCGGTTGCGACCTGACAGATGACATGTGTTTTAGCACAGGCTTTTTCCTTTTCTTTTCTTTTTTTTTTTTGCTCCTGTTATCTAGCGATCTCCGAAGCGATCCGTTTGACCGATTACCAAATTGCTACCGGCGGCAGGAAGGCACTCGTACCGTACACGATTGGATGTTACTGTAAATGATTACCATAATTACATGCCGCATTTGAATGATCGGACACTAAGTACAATGGCAATGATATTGTGTATTATTTTCTTATGCCGTGTAAGTCGTACATCAAAATGACTTTGAAGACTTTATGAACCACATGACATAATTTAAATCCTTGAAATAGCGATCAATATCACAGTAGGTTAATTCGAGGATCGAGTGTATCGATGAATTAATTAAAATTATACATTATCACGTGAGAATAGAGCCACATTAACCGACATTTTAAACTCCAATAAGTTAGAAGTTTAAAAATATACCAATCATTTCCAGTTACAGACAAACAATTCCAAATTAAAATGTAATAATTGCTCAATACAGCAAAAAGTGTTTTCAACAAAAGTTGCTCACTTAACAGCCAATTGAATTTCAACAGAACTCAAAAAGCTACGCTACGAAACCCTTGTATCAGTGCTATGAATATAATAAAGTAAAGTAGTATGCAATGCATAGTATGAAGTCAAATGTTTGGAGTAAACAATACATCCTTACCGTCAATGCATCGTAAAACGGCATTAATATGATGACATGGTGCCGATTGAACAATAGTTAAAGCTACTTATTTATATAAATAAACTAAACTTTACCAGAAATAAATAGACTTATTTAGCAAAATAAATTAGTTTTTGTAAAAATATCATCTTCATATGTCCTTAGCACTATCTATCGTCGTTCTAATTTCTTATTTACAATCATACCAGTTTTAAGGTTAAAAACTGACTTCTTTCGCTGTGATAAACATTTATTCAGATCTATTTACCATTAAAAACATGAAGCCAAAAGGCTTTCTACAAAGCCCAATCGAACGAGCAGCAAATTTTCCAACTTCAATGCCCATTCGTGCCCATTTTTATTGTTGTTTTTTTTTTCCTTCAGCATGATGAATTGAATACGGCAAAAACACCGACCCATGCTACATACCTGACCGCAAAAATGCTCCCCAAAAAGAAAGCCTGAGCGCGCTAAGGTGCACATACATTTCGGTGCATTTCAGGCCGCCTCAACCCAACACTTCCACACCGTATACCGCCCTGAGTTGCACTCGCTCGCTCGCAAGGCTGACAATCAGGCTGACCCGATAAGTGTTTGGCGCACGATGCAAACGATCAACCGATGGTGGTCACACCGGGGCAACACGGACGGAACAAAAAGGCAAACGTGTCTCGCGGCGTCCCGAACATAAAACAGATTCTTTCCATTAAGGTTCTTATCGAACGGGTACGAGGCGCCACTCGGTGTGCCTGCCCCCTTTGTTGCCCTTCGCATCCCGCGCTAACCGAGGGTGAACTCTTGAGAATTCGTTCATTTGCCCCGGAGTCCACCCGCCTGTCCCTCTCTCTCTCTCTTTGCTTACTGTTTCAGGTAACCTTCTCTTACTTCCGAAACACCCTTAGCATCCCTATCGCTGGTAATATCCCCCCTCCGTACGTATTGATCGTATGGCTGTCATCAACTCCTACCCGTTACCCAATGATACGGTCACGTTTTTCCGATCTACGGTTCCGGTGCTCTTTTTTTTACTTTCCTTCTCCCACCTCCCTATCCCTAACTGCAAAGCAATTCAAACGACACTGCCTGCTGTCCACGCGCACATAAGCTCATTCGCCGGCACGATCGACCAGCCAGCGAAAGGGCAACATAACAGCGAGCATAGCCGCGTTTGCAGCCGCATTTCCACCAATAAGAACGGACTGCACCAACTCGATCGCGAGTTCACCCCGGCGGCGGCGGCGCACCACGCCGACGCAGATGGAAAAGAACGGGAACAGTTCGAGCGCAGCACCAGAAAACCCAGCCGCAAGACAAAGCTCACCATAGGGCGACAGCTTTTATTCTCGTCCCTCTTGTCTCCGCATTTCGTTCGGTTCGGTGCGATGGAACCTTCGCCACCGGCTGCCCGCGCCTCCAACACCAGCGAACGACGGAATCGATGGAATAAATGCGATGAAAGATGAAGATTCCGGAGATTTCGTGTTTCCACCCGTTTCGCCGTCGCTTGGGGTTGAAGCAAACCCTATCCGCATTCGACCTACGCGATCGAAACTGGCCAATAATGGTAAAGCAGACCGGATTGCCATGCCCGGGATTTGCCTCGTTCGTGTTTTCTTTTAAAACGTTCTCCCCATTCCCAGGCACATTTGCACTGTTCCCGATGCATCCCTTTTCTCCTGCGCATTTGCATGGATCGCGGTCGGCTTTTGGATTGCTTTTTTTTAGCTCCCCAAGCGATCGCTCGATACTTATGCAGTGGAAAAGGGCTAGCCAGACAGCCGTGGCGGTGTGGGGAGCACTGGCTAAAGTATGGCGACGGATAATTTATGATGCACAGTTGGGGCCATAAATTATAATCCTTTGACAAATATGATCTCGATTGGTACAAAACAAAAGTCGCAAAAGGGGTTTTTGGTGCATTTTGTTTTTTGTTGCTTTTTTTGTTCCCTGGATCAAACGCACGTTGTATAAATAAATTGTTTTAGTTTTTTACACTTCAAAGAATAAAATTAACAAATAATGAGAATGCAATGTAAAGCTGCAATACTATTTTCTATTTTGTAAGACGATGAGTTGTTATGCTCATAGAAGATTGAGTCGCGCCTATTCTAACATAGCTTCAAACTTTCTGCTTTATGAAGTGTCCAAATTAGGACTTTAATTAAAAGACTGATTTCATTCCTGTTTTATAGATGAAAAAACATCTCCAACTACCTAAAGTCCAATATATAAAAGAGCCAGTTATGTGATTAGAGTGTTATAGAAAATGTGTCAAAAATGATGATTCAGTACTATGATGCGTGTTAGACAAATTGATTTGTGTCTGGTTTAAAAACTGAGCGAAGAATTTAGTCGAACATTTGCATTTCCTGTGTAGTTTTAATGCTGTAACCGTTTTAATACAAGTAATATAGTTGATTTATATCACACCAATTGCAAGTAATGACTTTCCAATAATTATCTTTTATTGCAATCCAAATTGTGAAAATAATAAAATGCACAGGATGTATGGGAACATTCTAGAACAGAACAGAATTTTCATGAACAGATTTAGAAAAAAAGATAAACATGAGGTTATTTGACTAAAATAATAAGAAAAAAATACTTCTGGTGCTTCTCGTTGGTGTTTGTTTTAAAAAAAAAAAGCATTGACGGAGGAATTCGAAAGCAGTTTCTCAAGTCAATGAAAGAAATATTTAACGAAATTTATATGTATTCTATTTATATTTCTATTTAATGAAATCTTCTATTTTATGGATAAAACTTCCGATTATTAAAAGAGGGTTTGTTTGACTCAAATAACTGATAACCAAAAGCATAGATTGCTAAGTCCATTAGTGGCTTACCGAAGTAGATCGGTTTGTTGGGTGACAAATAAGTTTGTCAATAAAAAAATATCAACACGTTAGAAAGTGTATAAAACATGAGAAAATAATCAAGAAAATATCACCAGAAGTTCATGATTTTCACAATTATGCTCGGCCTAGAAGCCGTCTCTTTATGTTCCAGTGCTCAAATATCCTAAGTATATTGAGCATTTATGAGTCGTTGCAAAGAACCCCTACATCCACAGCTCCAGTAACATAGCTATGAGAAATTTTAAATTTAGAATTTATGCTTTTCATCAACTTTTCCTATTTAGTATTCTAGTACAGCTGCTTCATAAATCCGTAATAAAATTATGACTCTCTTCTCTTAGTAATTAACTTTTTTTAATTATTCCACGCGTTTTCTACGCAAAGCACGGGATTGAAAAAAAAGAAAAGTTCCGAAAGAAAACCTTTCTATACACTTGTCATAAAACTGCGTTCTAGTTAACAATTATCACACCACTACGTACCATCATGCGTTATCAGCCATTTCTTTCGGTTGCTCGTAAAAACGGCAAGCTTTCCCGAGTGCAACTTGAACCACAAAACGCTCTCAAGGCTGAGGAGCTCCACTGCACCTTCTAATGCTGTGGACCGATACATCAAAGATACTTTTAAAGGTTTTTTTTTACAACTTTTTGATTTGCTTGCCGTCATCCTGTTGCCCTGCTGTTGTACTCCCCGCAGGGCCGGTGTGCTTCAGGGTGCGGTTAAATGTATTCATAATTTTATGATCCATCGTTTTCGCTCCCTGCACTGTCCCGGCACAGCCCAAACCAACCTCATCACTCCTTTTCCAAAAAGAAAAAAATACTTAGCACAAAACTGCACAGAAAACTTTTTTTACTGAACTTCAGTAAAATTTTACTGAAATTTTTTTAACTGAAGTTTCAGTAATCCTTTCAGTAAAAAGAATGTTTACTGAATCATTCAGTAATGTCCGATGCTCACCAAAATGACAGCTCGTTTACTGAAATCCCAGTAAAGCCATTCTTATATTACTGATTTTTCAGTAATTGGTAGCGATTAAAAAATGACGAAATATTTCTTT